>UXUI01007197.1:5860-17518 GCA_900576705.1 Enterobius vermicularis | reverse complement strand
TTTTTTTGGTAAAATACGGGACTTTTCACTTGTAAAGTTGAAAGGCTAATAGGTCATTTTTGCCAACGTTTTTTTGTTTGCAGTTCTCGAACTTCACCCTTAATATGTCAGGGTCTAAAGTGGTGTAATCTCAACTGAAGTTCGCACCAGTAGCTTGTGCTGGTAAATTCATATAACCCAGCTTGAAACCTGTGTGCAGTTAACAAATAGGTCACGTTGAAAGTAAATTAAAGTTTTTTTGCAGCAATATTATAAAGACATATTTTAAGGATGAATCTTTCCTGGGGAAAATGAATACCCTTACGAGGAAGAAGAAAGCAGCGCAGTTGGAACAGGAGGCAGAGAATGAAGCAATTGAAGTAAATTACTGCAGTTCTTAAATTATCAGTTTTTTATTTGTATAATGAAAGTTTTATTTGTTATTTCATTTTTCATCCTTGGTCCGCTTTTCAAGGTAGAGTTAGAGGGTGCCGACGCTTTAGACTCTTCGCTTGTTCCGGTTGCTGCGACAAATCAAACTTTTGAACTTGAAGAAGGTATACTATTTTCACATATTTTTTTAGTCCACCAGCTAGAAGAAAAATATTAGATATTAGACTCGGAAGAAATAAAATTTTCTATCTTCTTCGATTTTTCAGTTGGGCATTAGTATCTTGCACTTCCTGACTGCTTTTTTTTTATCACTACACTGATTTTTCTTTTATTTGTTATCCAGTTTTTTTGGAAAATTTAACCCGAATACCATCCATTAGGTGAAGAGAAACGCTTCTTAACTACTGAATCTCGCGATGACCCACGAATAAAAGAAATAATTACTCTTCTAATTAACTGGTTGAATGAAGAACTGTCATCGCAGCGTATTGTAGTGAAGCACATTCAGGAAGATCTTTATGATGGCCAGGTGATACAGAAACTAATTGAGAAGCTAGCTAATATAAAAGTAAGCTTTGGAATTTCCTCTGATAGCGTTTTGTTACGATTACGGATTGATGTCTCAAAAATTTTTGATAACTCAACTCCTCGCATTTCTATATTATTGAGTGCAAAAAATTTGTATTGCTTGAGGAAGAGGGATAGTAATTGTAAGCTTTTAAGATCGAAGTGCCTGAAGTCTCACAAAGCGAAGAGGGCCAGCGGCAGAAGCTTCATATTGTTCTGGAAACAGTAAACAGTATCATAATTCATGGAGATTATGAAAGGCCTAAGTGGAATGCTGAAAACATTCATAATAAAGTTGGTAATTATGGTACCTAAAATTTCCTGTTTATTTTTAAACTTGAAACACCAAAAAAATTTTTTGAAAATGTGGGTTTTCAAAAAAAAAAAAAAATAAGTTTTTGGGTTTCTGAGTTCGATTTCTATAATGTTTAGCAAAGCAATGAGGACTGAGAAATTATTGTTTTTATCCATCCCCCTATTGGATTTCTTGGAAAGATTCAGAGTATCCTTCATACTTTTTTGGATAAAATTCACCTCTTCTTTTGCTGCTTTGCTTAATTTTGACCATCGTTCCCCATTCGTAACTTTATCTTCATAAAGCGTGGTTATTTTTAATCGTGCAGCGATATTTTTTCTAGGATATAGTTGTTATAATGCAATTGCTTATTGCTATAGCTGTTTTCTTCCGAGCCCCTATACGCTTCCCAGAATATGTCAAAGCCCAAATGCTTGTTGTTCAGAAGAGGGAAAACCAACTGAAAAAACAATACATAACTGAGCAGTTAACTACAACGCAGACAGAGCTTGGTGTTAAGGTTTGTGTAATTCTTTCTTCCGTCGACGTAGGCGAAACTTTTGCAGTTTTACTGGATTACCTTCCTAGTTTAGGGTGAGAGAGATGCATTTGATACGCTGTTCGATTACGGACCGGATAAACTGGCACATGTAAAAAGTTCACTGCTTGCCTTCTGCAACAAACATTTAAACAAAATTAATTTGGAAGTTACTGATCTTGAGAATCAGTTTCAAGACGGTGTTTATCTAGTGCTTCTTATGGGTCTTCTTGAAGGTTATTTCGTCCCACTCTACAGCTTCCACTTACAGGTTCCTTCAATGAATTCCTAACTTCTCTAAAAACATTTATTTTACTTTGGAATCGCAAAATTAAACTCAATGTTATAAATCAGAAAAACAGTATGTAACAGATTTAATTGGGTAGGTCAAGGGCAACTTTTTGTAACGGTTCCATCGTTTATCACTACCTAGACCAATGAGAGTCATAGAAGATAACTTCATTTCAGGTTTTGTCATACGAGCAAAAGGTGCAAAACGTGTCTTTTGCTTATCAGTTGATGGCAGAAGCAGGTGCGCAAAAACCGCGAGCCAGAGTGCAAGATATCGTAAATGGAGACTTGAAAAGCACTTTGAGGATCTTACACTCGTTATTCACAAAATACAAGCACGTCTAAGGAGGGATTTTTTGTGATAAAGAAGAAACTTAAGGTTTTAGCATTCTAAGATTAACTTGAAGACCATTAGTTGTTGGCGGATGGCCGTTTAGTTTCTGTTTTGTAGGGACTGTGGAACCCCCAGGACTGCCGCGTTCTTTCTTCACTTCTCTCCTGCGAATTCATTGAGTCGGTTCATCGTGCAGTAACTTTGTTATATGCAGCTTTTCTGTTAGCTCGTTGCTACGAAAGTGCCTGCCAAAATACAGACCTGTAGTCTTAATTTTATTGGGTCCATAATTATAATTTTTGCAGTGCTTATTAAGGCGTTGACGACGGAACATTCAACACACCTTTATCTGTTTCTCATCCTTCAAAGTTAATTTTCTTTCCATAATAACAGAACAGTGACTGCTTTAACAAATATAAACAGATTTGAAAGACTGTAAGAATATAAAGGTGATGTAAATAAATGCTATAAAAATATTTTTTGGAGAACACTAGCGACCTCGAGAACGATTCCGTCGTTCAAGTGGTCAGCCATCACCTGCACCGACACAGGGAGTCCGTTCGCGTTAACGAAAGGAACGGCACAAGCAGGAATACCAGCCATATTTGCAGGCTGTGTATAAAAGTCTTCACTCCGTTCTCGTTCGTAGCTGCCTTCTTTCATTTGTGAAAAGTAAGGAGGTGGTCCTGTAGTGACGGGTGTCAGTAACGCGCTACAGCCTTCTTCTCGGAACACACGGTCAAAGTCGTTCTTAATAAGTCTTCTGACTTTGAGAGCTTTTCCGAAGTATTTTTCCACGTGCCTTAAAAAACTTGAATGGCCCACTCAACGTAAAGAGTTCATCTGCACAAGTGTCAGATTTTTTGTTGTACTGGTATTCGAAAACTGGAAGGTCGGCAACTAACCGCCTTAGGAGGAAATAATTCCCTGCTAAAATGCGTCTTCTGACAACTTCATTCAAAGTCTTGCTACGAGCTGAAGCGTACATTTCATGGGTAGAAAGTTTATTTCCAGACCGGTAGCCGTAGGCAACCCCATCATACCTGTAATTTCCTCCCTGACTCTACCAATAAATCGTAATGTTAGACAAAAGCGTCATTTTAAGACAATAAAAAAGGATACTTTTCTTATTAAAGTACTGTCAACTCATACGACTGTTGCCCAGAGCGACATACCGCGCCATGTTTGAAGCGATATCGGTTTCGGCAATTACGTGATAGCAAATAATGGAGTACTCGATATGCGGCATACTGACTTCTTTTAATTTACACCCCATTTTAACAAGCTCCTTTGCAGCATCATTCCATGCGTTCCAGCAAACGTCTGACAAAGTCTGGTTAAAAAACTCCTAAAGATGACCATTGGAAGAAGTCAAACCTTAAAACACAAACCCATTATTCCACATCTAAAACTAAAATGCAGAAACAAAAGCCATGCTTATAAAAATAAAATAAGGCAGAATGCATTATTTGTAAAAGAATACAGAACAACTTTAAAGACTGCCACAAAACCCCCAAGCACAACAAGTGCAACTTCACTTTTACTTGTTTTCCACGTAACCCACATCTCCCTAATACTACCTTAACACTCAAAGAACTTCCTCTACAGAACCACTCTATAAAAAACAAATCCCAGTTAACTTTCTATCTTTCTTCTCTGCGTCTAACAGCTAGCTGATACAACAACTCCTCCTCCAATATTTAAAAGTGCACCAAACGGAATCTCAAATTAAAAAAAGTTTAGTTCTCAAGATCCTTATCTGCGTTGATAATCTGTCCTCTTTGTCAAAAGATTAGTAATATACAAAAAATATAAAAACTCCTTTCTAATCTCTAATGAAACAAAACTGTAAAACACCGGCTTGAATATAATAAAAAAAATTCAATAAAACTATCACACGCTACTTGCATTACCTACCTTAGGAATTCCAATTGTTAAACTTGAAAAAAGGCGACTTCCCATGAAGCAACTGTTTGGAGCCTCAATAGAGGTAGCATCATTCGGATCTCTTCCAGTCATCATTTCGAAAGTGGAAATAGGGGTACAGTAAGTTATCTCTCACTAATTAGTTTCAAAAGCTTTTTAAGACGGTTTGGAAATCTTTTAAAAACTAACTAAAATGCCGGTTGCATTCAAATGCATCTTTAGCTATAATTGACGGGCAATCAAGCGAGTTGACAAGCGGTATCAGGCCGTGCCGTGAAAGAACTCCATACGACGGTTTGAAACCAAATGTTCCTGTGAAAGCTGCTGGGTTCCGGACGGAGCCTCCAGTATCAGACCCCAGAGCACTGGAAAAAAAAACATGAAAATCACGGCGTTGAAACCATTATAAACTGGAGACAAGAAAAATGAGGCAGTATTAAACCTCAATCAAAAATGGAAATTTTAAAGTTTTTGGTAGAAAATAAAAGAACAGAAAAGGAAATCGACTGACACATCTGCAAGACCTAGCTGCACAGAAACTGCTGACCCTCCTGAAGAACCACCTGGTATCAACCAGTCCTTTTCAAGCTTATCCTTATCAGAGAACCCATTCTTTACCGGTCCAAAATAACTATACGAGCTAGACGTCCCCATGCAAAACTCATCCATATTAGCCTTCCCGATAATACATCCTCCTGTAAGAAAGAACTGTGAGAAATATAAAATCCTTGATACAGATATTAATGCCAAGTATTATGTAAACTTTGAAAAGATTGGAAAAGAAGAAGACGCTGCAAAAAATCACCACTTTCCACAATTCTTGAAACTACTGTAGCTGTATAAGGCGTAATGTAATTGGCTAGCATTTGTGATGCACAAGTTGTTCGGAGATCTTTCACTCTTAAAACAGCCAAAAATATTAAAGGTTTGAACTTATTCCCTACTCTAGTAACATCTCATGAGAAAACTCAGAGAAAATTCCTACAATTAACTTCCAAAATCAGAAGTGCATATCATTTAGAAATTAAAAGTTGGAGAATAGGTCCTATTGTCAACTAAAAAATCTGAAGTCCTAAATTTTTAATGGTTGCCAAAACAACAAGTGAAAGAAACTTATTTGAACAAAGTAGATATACTTGAAAGAAAAGAAGGCAGGGTAACTCACGCATAGCAGTCTTTGACAACGACAGGAAAAGGCTCGTAACCTCGTTCCAAAGCATTCTTAGCTTGAGCTCTAGCCAAATCAAAAGTTTCTGTTATCAAAGCATTATAATTTCGATGCTTCACCGCATTACCAATTGCTAATTCAATTTTCTGCATTTACTAAAATGACATTAATTGTAAGCTGTGACCCTAGTCAGCATCATAACACCGACTGTTTTCCAAATTGACCCAAGTACGCTTTTGGAAGGTTTAAGACTCGAGTTCACAAAAAATATTTCAAAATGCATTTCAGTTCCGTTTTTCACTAACAGAAAAACACCTCTAAAAATTACTGGATGATACACGCCGATGTTTTCAAATGCTCAAGATAATTCTTGCACTGATTCCTTCATCCCAATAAATTAATGAGTCCAATCAGTATTGATCAAGAAAACTAAGGAACACATGAAAGATAAATAAAAGAAGAAAAGACAACACCATTGATGCGAATTACCCGCGAAGATTTTAACAGATATTTGTTAAACATGTATATACATTTTTGCAGGCTTTCCATTCAAAGGGTTAGAATGCTGGGTTTTGTGAGAATCGAAAGTAGGAATCAAGATGAGCAGTGGGATCGGAATACTGTTTGAATTGTTTAGTAGGGTCTGCAGAGGATGTTGACATTATATCCGCAGTTGTTTCAGTCTTAAGCTCGGGCTGAGAAAATGGGTTTGACTTCACTTATGCTTCTTTATCTTGTAACTGCTACTCTTTTTAGTGACAGGCTAACTTTCTTGATGTTCAGTAATCACTGTGGCATCGTTTGAGTTAGACTGAAATCCACCAAAACTTTTTAGGTAATAGCAAAAGCGATCCGCTTTCTTGCCGCTTTCATCCGTTTCACTCTGCGACTTTTTTTTTTCAGAAATTAGGTCCTTATCCCCACCGGTTTTTGAAATTTTTGCTAAAGCCTGTTTTCCACAATCATTTTGAAACTTATAAACCCTTTTTGACCCCCAATTGGTTACGGTAAAAAGACTTCCAGGAACTTTTCCGGAAGGTTAAGTAGGACCCATAATATCCAAAAAAAGACTGTTAAAACTCTATGTGGCAGAGATATTCCACTCTAAGGTCGAGGAGGAAAAACAGTTATTCAGAAACAAATGATACTCTCACATTTTGATATCATGTTTTTACTTTTTTTGTATAATTAATTACGGTACCTTTGCTGGTCCTTCCCAATGCAAACCAGTACTTTTCCTTCATCAAGTTTAAAGTAATAAACCAAGCTTGAGTCAGCAAACAAGTTCTGTACTACCTGCACTCCAAGTATATGGCAGGTACTCTAACTCTGTACGCAAAAGAAAACCTCTGTCCCTAGTTTTCGTGACAGCGAAATTCACAATTGAAAAAGATCCAAAAACCTTACAGAAAAAAAGCTGGTGTTTGTAATGGCAGCAGGGAAGAGTTATTTGATGCAGACATGAAGAAAAAGTTGAGAGGAGGTTGAAATAGAATCTCTTCATTCAAATTCAGTCTGAAATCTCCATCTCTTGTCAGGCGACATTAACTCAAGCTGCAGCAAGTGGAAGTCCCTGAACGTCAAAACTGCCTTCTGATCTCTTCTGCTGTCCTTTAGGCAAACGACTGTTGAGGAGGGAAAGGGGCCTTTCTATTCGAAAATACTATGCTCTCCAACTTCATCTTAAAAGAAGTACCTGTGTTGGAAGGTTGCCAAGGGAAATATGCCACTCTGGCTCCTGGCGCCAACTCTGTTTTCCAATTGGATATGGAACTCACTACAACGTATATATAATATTAATTACGACAGCACATGCTGTCAACATTTTCTGGGCACCGCCACTGGGTTTGCCAACAATTACAGCCGATGTTGTCGCCATTGAAACAGTGTAAAAGAGTGGGCAGGGAGGAGGAAGGGGAAGGGGGCAATAGGGGGCTTTGTTGCGTCCGAACTGTCTGGCCTGCTATGGACAAAATTTTTGTGCATATTTTTTTCAGGTCGGCGCAATGGTTGTTGTATGTGACGTGTACTCGATCAAGAGATTTTCATTCTAAAAGATAAAATCAGCAAAAATTTGATACAAATTTGTGGTTGAACATGAATGTTCACATCTTGTGTATTTTGTTTATTATAAATTGCTCTGGTCCTCTTAGCCGTTGTTTACAATGCAGTGAGCCTCATCTGTTTTGTCTTCTCAAATAACAGTACTAAGTGTAATTGTAAGGTGGTGACAGCGGGAAATGTTGTTGGTAAAACTGAGAATAGTACCAGTATTAACACTATCAATAATGAGCGCAATAAGAATAATAATAATAAAAGTAATAGTAATAGTGACAGTAATAATAAAAGTGGTAATAATTGCTAGTAAAGTAATTTTGGCATGTTTCTAGGCACTGTTTTGAGAACAATTTTTTGTTATGAATAATGGTTCATTCATTTGGCACAAATTTGTTTGGAGCCTTTTATAGGCCTTCTAGTATACTTTTTTTTTTTACTTCATGAGGGAAGAAGTGTTAATAGCTTATTTCCTCTCGTTTCTTTCTAGCGAGCTTTGATTTTTATTTTTGCTGAAGTAAAACTGTGCATTGTTACACACCGTTGAGCAAGTTAAAATGGTTGAGTTCGATTTATTGGAAGACCTCCTTTTTTATTCACAGATGTTTTTTCTTTCTTTTCTCTCTACTCATTTAATGACTAATTGTTTGTTTGTGAAACCAAATACCCGACAGTCTCTTACAACCACTCAGTTAGGGTGCTGAAGTTTTAGTTGACAACTTCCTTTTGTTTCAGGTTTTATTGAAGTCATCCACAATAACCAGGAGGGCCGCAATTTTGCTACGACTTTTGGGGTGTTGAGGTGCAAATCTTAACGAATAATCGTGTTAAGGTGTTAAATGCGGCGGGTCGGACTACTAGTTTTGATTTGCTTAAATCTTTTCGTTCAAGCAGATGAACATGATCACGTTTACAGAGACGCTGAAGAGGTCTGCCAGTAGTTTCAATGGTATTTCTTTTCTATTGCTCTTTAATTAATCGTTTACTTCAGGTAGTCTTATGGATGAACACAGTCGGACCTTACAATAATCGGCAAGAGACCTACACTTATTTCTCACTTCCATTCTGTAGGGGGCCAAAAGAGACTATCGGGCACTATCATGAGACTTTGGGAGAAGCATTGCTTGGGGTTGAATTAGATTATTCTGGCTTAGATATAAGATTTAAAGGTGAGAACCAGTTTAGTTTTTATGTTATAGTTTCTTAGTAATTGATTGAAAAAAGATTTTTTTTTTTTTTTTTTTGTTTTATATTCGTCTGAAATGAATTAGTTCTTATATCCATTAATTATTATTTAGAGAATGTCCCAAAAAAAGTATACTGCACTAAGACTTTAACTGATGCTGATTATAAGGCTTTCGTATATGCAGTGGCTAATAACTACTGGTATCAGATGTATCTTGATGAATTGCCTTTGCAAGGTTTTGTTATGTCCATAATTTTTATAAGCAAATTAACGTTCTTTATTACACTTTTATTATTTCAAGTGATCCATGAGACAGCTTTTGCGTGATATTTTCACATTAAATACAAAAATTTTTTCACTTCGTTATCGACATCTGAATTACTTTTATAGGTGTGGTTGGTGAAATTGTGTCTTCGACTAAACCAGCGACATATAAATTGTGGACCCATAAAAAATTGGAAATTGGTTACAATGGGAACCAAGTATGTAACGCTTTTCTTCTATTGTTTTTAAGTGTTAGTCTGCTAGTCTTACTTGAGTTTACCTTTGTAGATTGTTGACGTTAATTTGACGTCGGATAACAAGATGACTTTGGCACCCAATGCAGTAATTAAATTTAGTTATGAAGTAATTTGGAAACATTCTGATGTTGAGTTTGACAGAAGATTTGATAAGTATTTGGACCCTACTTTCTTCCAGCACAGGGTTAGTTTCCATTTTAGCTTTTGACTTAATTATTTCTTAGGTAATGTTTGTTAGCGGATTTGTAGAGGATTGCAGCTTTACAGTTTACATCTTTGAGCCCTCTTGGCTTGGAGCATTATTGTTAAAATTTAATTTTTTTTCAAACGTGTATTTTCAGATACATTGGTTTTCAATATTCAACTCGTTCATGATGGTAATTTTCCTTGTTGGGTTGGTATGGATGATACTCGTTAGGACACTGAAAAAAGATTACGCTAGATATCAAAAGGACGAGGACCTCGACGATATGGTAAAGATATATAATTAATTAAATTTGTTTACTTTTTATTTCGGCAAGTGTTGAGATGTGAAATTCGGTTTCCTTTGTGAGTGGAATTAATTTTTTGTGAGTATACATGCAAATCTGTACCAACTTTATGTCATTAGTGCATACTGTAGGAACTAAATTTTTACGTCTTTGTTTCAACTATTTTTAGCTGACATTTTAGGATCGTGATTTGGGGGATGAATATGGTTGGAAGCAAGTGCATGGGGACATATTTAGAGCACCTTCATTCCCTATATTGTTCTCCTCTCTTATAGGGGCAGGCTATCATATTTTTACAGTTGTTGTTATAACAATTCTTTTGGCAATTGTTGGGGAGTTTTATACCGAGTGAGTGGCTTTTTATTTTTATTGCTTTGTTTTTCTGTCTTTAATACAAGTTGGTGTCGCCAATCTATCCATTTTCCTGAATTATTTTTGCTTTTTGTTCCTTTTTTTTCTTGGAATTTTAGATTATTTGTATCTTTTTTAACTGGGAAAATCAGCTAAAAATGGTTTTTATGCTCAAAGTTTTTCAGAAGAGGTTCTTTGCTTAGTGCGGCTATATTTGTATTTGCTGCTGCTTCTCCCGTAAACGGTTTTGCTGGAGGCTCTATGTATGCCCGTTTTGGAGGAAAAAGGTTTTGATTTTTTAAAATTTTTGATTTTTCTTTGCAGTATACCGTATTGCTTTTTTATGTTGAATGTTACGCTAGGTCGAAAATGGAAGATACGGTGTTTCTCGGTAACCAAATTCTTTGAGATTTTCTTCTAATAGACATTGTTTATCTCACTAGAGGTAATTTCAAACGATTATTAAAGATGGATACGTCAGATGCTTATGGGGGCTTTTGTATTACCTTGTATCATTTCGAGCGTGGCTTTTTTGGTTAATATCGTCGCTATATTTTACCATGCATCTCGAGCAATTCCGTTCACTGTAATGGTTGCTGTCACTGCTATTTGCTTATTTGTTATTTTGCCTCTCAACTTAGTCGGAACTGTGCTCGGTAATTGGTGTCTTACGTAGATTTCACTATTTGCTCTTTGCGTGCTGCCACTCCTTAAAGAAGTTGATTTATGCTGGTATGCTGACATTTATACTTTGCCAGGACGTAATGTGAAGGGTCAGGGCGATTATCCGTGCCGCGTCAATGCTGTCCCCCGTCCAATACCTGACAAAAAGTGGTTTTTGGAGCCGTGGCTTATCATTCTGCTTGGTGGTGTCCTTCCTTTTGGATCAATTTTTATCGAAATGTAAGGAATTGTTGAAGTTTTTCAGAAGTTTCCATGGTTTGGACTTTTTTTTTAGGTATTTTGTATTTACTTCGTTTTGGGCCTATAAAATCTATTACGTCTATGGATTCATGCTTCTTGTTACCGTTATACTAGCTGTGGTCACAATGTGTGTCACAGTTGTCTGCTCATATTTTCTGCTTAATGCTGAGGATTATCGTTGGTTCGTTTGATTAATAGTTTTTAATTTTCCAGCTAACTAGGTTTTTTTGTGTTCTGATATTCCTTAAAATTTAAGTAGAAGTAGTCTGAAAAACGATTTTTTCTTTCTGTTCGGTTTTTAAAGGACGAAGATAGCTTTGCATACATCAATGATCACTTTTTCTCATGCTTCTTTAACGCGTAGACTACTGTTTTAACAAAGTAATTGTAAAGCTTTTTTACATTTTGTATCAATCTGTTTTTGCAGGCGTTGGACCAGTTTTTTGTGTGGTGCGTCCACGTCGTTTTACGTTTATCTTTACTCGATATATTACTTTATGTTTAAAACCAAGTGGGTTTCTTTATTTCATAATTTAGTTTAGCTCTGTCTTTTCTTTTGTTTTAAATTGTTATTTCTTTAGTGAAAATTTCATGAAGAAAGTACCCCGACTTCAAATTGCTTTAATTTTTCTCTTTGCT
>UXUI01007196.1:53067-68905 GCA_900576705.1 Enterobius vermicularis | reverse complement strand
AAAAAAAAATTTAAAATTTGCCAAAGAAAATTTCAGTATAACAAAACAAGATCCAAAATCTGAAAATTTCTTGATTAAAAGTACTCTTAATTTCTAGCTAATAAAGAACCAAAAAGCAAAAGTTTTCCCTTCAGCTCCTGAATTTTACCAACGACCTTGAAGCAAAAAAACCTCAGCATTCCGTTGCTTAGCTTGCTGCATCAAGGCATCTGCAATTTTCAAATTCGCTTCCATATCATGATTTGACGTCATCTGACATACGGCAATTAGATGTCGACTTTTTTCCATCGTAAAACTCTGTAATTCTCGTACAGCGTTTCTGCATATCGATGAAAACATTTAAGTTTTTGTTACGCCAGTAAAACTGTAATGTAAAAATTATAAGGAATTATAACGAATGGACGAACCATACCAAAACCAAAAATATGACAAAACAGCGACCAAAACAAAAAAAAAAAAAACTTTTTGTTATTTCATCCGCCACTTTTAAATTATGGCCCTCCTCAGCGATCAAACTACGTTCATAGACCATACAAAGCAGACACAGATTTGTGATCCAAACGATTTACGTTTTTTTACCTAGATACTTAGCGTTGACAGCCATCATTCCTAGCTTAACAGTGGTATCCAGCTCATCGAAACTTTCAATGGTTCGAATAACTTTGTTTGTTCAAAACTAAATACAGTCTGGTGTCATCGTATCTTGTAATTAAAAGCTGCTGCAGTTACTGTCCATCAAAGTCATCTAATATTTTGCAGCGCTACGCTGTAGCGCTCGTTAATCGTTTGAAAACAGACCAATATTTTAATGGTTCAGCAGTATTGCTCAAGAGAAACCTCTTAAAATAACATAAGGATGACACAGTTATACTAACAACTTTGATTGTATCTTGTGACAGTTACCAACTTTTTTGGTTGTACTAAAGCGTATTGTTTGTCACTGTTTATCGTCTCCACCACTCTACAGAAATTTCGAACAATTTATTGCAGATATATATTTTGAAAAAAGGCAACTGTTAAAAATAATAGCTAACACTAACCCACCACAAGCTTTTCCTCCATCGGAAAAAAAATAAAACCAAAAATTTTTTGATCTATTTCAGTTGGATCTGACGATAAAACCACCTAATCTGTACAAAGAAATAGCGGCATTAAACAAGAGTAACATATGACGAAGTGCAGAAGTCTCAGTTGGCATGAAAAACATCTGCGATAACGATATGCTTACCAGGCATAATGCCAAACCAGTCTTGTCTAAACTGACTCTTGTGACCGCTGTACTCCATACAATTTCTGATTAGTTTCCGCCGGTTGTCCATCTTTTGCTTGCTTGATATTTTGACCGGCTTAATTGTAATTAGTGAAATTACTAAAGTAAGTCGTCTAAGCTACCAGTTGTCGACTGCAGATTCTATCTGATTGTTACAACCACCAAATGATTACGACGGTAAGTGACGTCGGTACATGATATCCGTTCAGTGAACTGTAAGCTTTTTTGAAAAACTGTATTTGATTATGTTGATGAACTATGTACAGATTGTTGGGCTCAAAGCTAAAATTATGTTTTCGAGGCGTTGTTAGAGTTACGATTAGGCTTTATCACTTTTCTTTAATATGAACAATTGCATTCTCTGACAATTGCGTCGTTCAGATAAAGTAAGAACAAGTTCACACTCCAGTCTGTGTATGAAACTGTTGTTTTCCTCTCGTATCTATAATGTTTTTGCTTGTCGAAGGCATCGTGAACAAGAATCGACTAAAGCACTGTTGTTGCATCGTTCATTGCAGTTTTCTAAGATATCAGCTAGCTAAACTTCACCACTCATCTTTTTATTTGTGAGCGCTGTTCAAATTCCGCATTTGTTCGATTTAATCGTAAATTTACTGTCCCGAGCAGTGTTAGCAACTACTACCTTAAAAATTCCCTGTTTTCTTTTTTGTATTTCTTCCACTCATTGATCTTCGTCCCGCTTTTAGAAGAAATTATTATGAAATACTGGGCATTAGTCAAGACGCCACCCTTGCTCAGTTAAAAAGCGCATATTATCGAAAGTCGAAAGAAGTTGGTTTTAGATTCATGTAAACTAGTAAAACAGATCTCTTTTTTGTATAGCAATCAAATAGGTTTACAAATTTTCTCAGGTCTTTACAACCCATTTCTGAAAACCTTTCTTCAGAAACATTTTCAGCTACATCCAGACAATGCATCGGATTTAGATGAAGCCGAAGCAGCCCGACGGCAGAAAGAATTTGTAGAACTGAATAAGGCCTACGAAACACTTCGGCGCGCTTCTACACGGAAAGAATATGATGCTGTTTTGGGAGAAGAGTACAATCACATCCATATCAACGTTCACAATTACGGAAGAAATGCTACTGAATGGCACCAGTTTAGGTAACCATATGTCGTATTTTGTGAGTTTTGGCTAATTATGTTTTTTCATTCAGTACCCTTTTCTCAAGCGCTTATTTAAGAAATTCATTTTTTTGAGAAATTGATAATAATTAAGAAAAAATCCCGATTATCGGTGGAATTCGACGACTTTTAAAAAATCCTCAGACTATCCTCAAAAATCTCGGAGAAGTATTTTTATGGACGAAAAAGAGACTGCTGTCACACTATTTCTTTTCGGCCTGACATTTTTTATTCTTGTGTTAGCACGAGAGTAAGCATTTAGCTGCACTTTTTCTTCCCAAATTTCTTTTAATTTTTTTCTCAATTTTGTGATTTTTTCCATTTTTCGTTTTTTTTTCTTCCTTCACCGCTCTCTGCTCCAGATTCTTATTTACTCGCCAAAAGGTGTTTCCGCACAATGCTTTCCCGAATCATGATGCAATGAGTATGAAAAAGCATGGAATTAATTATGATACTGTTGACAATGCGGTTAGTTGCTGGGCTTATTCCCTCCAGTCATCTGGACACGTGTAAGGAAGTTAGAAAAAGAAACTAGTGATTTTGGAAACCATAAAAGTATTATTACAGGGATATATTCTTCCGTATCACAAGAAATTTTATTCACCTAGCAAAGCAACGCCAACTGAGGGGATTGGAATTGAAAGTAATGAGGAAGTTGCGAAACGGTGGCTAGAGGCTATCGACAGTCATGAGAGCTGAGGTTGTCTAGTAAGAGAGGGTTGATGACCTTTATCTTACTACACCGGTCATCTATGGCTATTAAATTATGTTCTATACAAGTGACGGGTTTTTATTAGGTTCCGGTGGCATCAGAAATGTATTTGCTAAGTTTACTACGCTAACCATAATACATCCCCCTCTTCTCTTTTTTTTTTTTTCGCTGATGTTTGCAGATAGACAAAACTATCCATTTTTGAAAAACTTTCTTTCGGGAATTAATCAAGAAAATACCTTATTTGTGCAAACATATATACATTTTGTCTACTTGTTCAATTCGCAGCGTTTATTATTTTTTTAGGTTTCAGTTGCTTAAAGCATTGTTCATTTATACGCGGCACGGCTATCTGAACTCTTTTCAGTTGTATCGACATTGCTTATGATTATATACTTAGAGTGATCTAGGAGTGTAATGTCAAGTAAAGACGATAGCACAAAAATTTGTTGTTTATTCTTATGTAGCTCTCTGGGTTTTAACGCTTATGAATAAGCATAATAGGAATGCATAAACTGTTACAAATGCAGCTCCACTCACATTTGTAGTTAGTTTTAATCGTATTTCTTTGTTTTGAACGGCCACTGTTCTACAATTCAAGACGTGGGGTGCCTCGAGCTTGTTTCAGACTCGCTCGTTAGTTAGTAAGTGGTTTTTGGACGGGTTCGCTGTATTAAAAAGCTTCGGGACAGCAATAGTGCTGTTGTTTGTTCGTTGGTTGCGTCACCGTTCTTGGCAAAGATCGCTGTTTATGACATCACGAAGTTTATAATTGATGAAGATTTCTACTTGTTGATAAGCTCAAGCGCTACTTTTTACACGTTGTTTCTTTTGCAGGTTTTTGAATAACTTAGTTTTATTGTTTTATTTTGCAGTTGTTAGTTCATAGTTATGGAATTTATGCAAGTTATTTTATACTTGAGACCAGTACGGATGTGATCAGTGATTATTGGACGAACCTGGTGAGTCGTCTGATTTGGCTGGATCAAGTCGTTTTACTATTCGCAATTTTGGGAATAATTTAATAGAATCACTTTTATTTTTGATGTTTTTACTCTTTTAGTTGCAGCTTTCATAAGCTGGAAGTTTGGGAGTACTTTTTTGTATGACATTTGGATTGTTTATTAGTGAAAGTTTCGTTGTATACAGTATACAGCGTGGTCATGACTTTGAACAAGTTGCCTCCGTTTGACTGAAGTGAATAATTTAGATTCAGCTTTGTTTGTTTTGACGGTGTTTGCTAATAGAGTAGAGGTTCTTGGTAGACATCCAGGAGGTATTCAGAACATTAACAATAAATATTTGTATCCACACCTAAATGAAAGAAAGACTTTGTAAATTTTATACCCATTGATGCGGGTTTTCCATCGTTGACACTTCACTGGTTCACAAATTTTCCTAACAGAAACATGTTAAGAAATTGGTAATCGCGTAATGTTTTAAGGAAATAAGTGTTGGAATCGGCGGTAGTTGAATGGCTAGAAGCGTAGATTGTTTTTATGAGACGGATGTCCGATAAAGACATCGATATGCACTCACTTTAGATTGTTTTTTCAATGTCGGCTGTATTTACTGAATTATCTTGTAGAAGGAGGACATTGTTGACATGTAATAGTTTTATAGGTGTTGAAGAAATCGGAATCAGTTAACTGGAGAAGTGAGAAATGAAAGTTTTGATGAAGATCAGGAGTTTGAAAAAAAGTGTCAGAAACGAAGAAAAAAAGTTGAGAGATTGCGGTCAAAAAATTCTTCTGGCTCCGCTTTTCCTAATGAGCTGCCATGTATTTGAAATCCTTAGGAGAGTGATTGAGTAACATTCTTTTTAGAGACAACAATATTTCTGTATGAATTTTGATGAAGAAGTGCCAATCAACTGCAGTTTGCTTGGTTTTCGTCGTTTCAATTGATATGTAATGATAAACTAGCGAAAGACGTTTAATTTTTGAGATGATAACAGTCGCTGGTGGGTAGCACTTTTTGAGCAGATGGAGTAAGCGACTTTAGTATCATTTCGTTTAGTCGCATTTAAAGCCTTTAAAAGTCTTCCTTTCATCGGTTTTCGGCTTTTTCATGAGACATACGTGTATTGCTATCAGTACAACTATGTATCAGCTTTCGCCATCATTTTTTTCTTATTTTCCTTCTGAAATGATAAAATTAAGAGGACTTCTCACTTGGAGTGATGTATTTTGTGTGAATATAAAATACTTATTTACGTCACTGTTGTTTCTTTTGTTGCATTTCTTGTAAAACTGAATTTGCTCTTGGAAGTTTTTGCTTCGGTTGAAGCAGAACTTAAATCTGTCGTTTTGCCTTATGAGCGGTTTTACATGAATCACCGTAGACATTGTTTACGCCATCACGTCGTCTGTTACAGATTCTTGAATTAACCAATGTTAACCTATGAAAGTTACAGAAATGATGAAAGATGTGAGCGTTAGAGGACTTGCAAATGAAGAAGAGGCTGTTGTTGTGGATGTCGATGATAATTCTGAAGCGTTGGTTTTAGAACCAGTGCCCAGTACATCAGAGTATAGTTTTGGAAATGCATTAATTAAATTAAAATTATTATATTATAAGTAATGACAGTGCCTCTTGTCCTTAGAGTGTGTCTGACGTAATGTTAGTGGTCATATGTAAAGTTCTTTAGAGTGATGACTGATCGTGATGTCACACAAAGGCGTTTTATTTCTCCTAAGCAGTTGAAGGCTCCTTTTATCTCCTCTGCGAAGGAAGAGACTGATGAAGGTCCATATCAGTTCACTGAACAGCCTCATAATTACTGCGGTAAATCTTTTTTGCTCTTGACATTTGTAATTTGAAAGTATCGAAGGGCATCAGTAAAAACTTTGTTTTATTATTGTTGGTTTATTAGCTAAAGGTTCTTTATATACTACTTGAGTGTTGTTTTCACTCATACAGATCCTTCTTGAGTTACTTTGGAACAGTCTTAGGTGCCGATCAGAGGTATTTGGCGGGGATAAACAGCTTCGCAGAAGAAGATAATACAACTCTTTCAAATCAAGAAGTGAGTACAGTTCGGTTGTTTGGAGAGCGTGGAAATAAGTATTCTAAACTGGCTCGAGAGCAGGTTTCATTTTCGTTGCATTTTGTTTTGATTTGGTAAAGTTTTGTTCAGTTGCTTTGTCCTTTTAGTTTTTTGAGGGAACTCAGGAGTGGTATTGTTTCGTACACTGACTGTCAGATCATGAGTGGAATTCAAAAATTAATATAAATTTCGCAGCTGATATATCCTATGCTGTGAATTATTGTCTAATTCCAGTTCTGGATACTACGGTTATAGCTGTTGAATTTGCAAGAAATTGTAGCTCGTCTTTTGTTTTCAGTAATTTTGTGATCGATTATAAACAAGGTTTTGGGATGTAGTATATAGGTGTTTTTGAAGTATGTTTTGTTTTTAATAAAATTCCTGTAACAATTTGCCTAGTGCCTTTTTTATTTGCTTTTTTAGTGGCGTGGTTCAGAAAAAGAGGGGAATCAATTAAACGACAACTATTTTTTCGAAGAAGTCTCAAACCCTGAATGGAAAGGTGTTAATAAAAAATATCGTGAAACGACAAGGAAAAGGCCAGGTTCAGCTGGTGAGAAACAATGGTCAAACTGTGAGAAATTGGATATTAGGTAGCTGTTCGGTATATGTTCTTGATTACTAGTTAAATTTTTAACTAGAATAAAAGTAATTATTGCTGCTGCTAATTTTTTATAGCCCCAGGCTTTCTTAGACTTTTCTTTATTGTTTATTGATTTATGTAGGCTCAAGGTCTGTAATCACACAGACTTAAAACGTTAAGTCTGAAAAAGTTGGCAAAATAGATACAGAGTGGCATGAAGCAGAGGCCTGTTGTTATTTAAAATGTTCAATTTTCGCCTAAAATTGAGCTTTATAGTGTGCTAAAATATATTTTTGTAACACATTTATGGTCTGAGATGCAGTTTACTGTCCATTGCACTTATCAAAGTGACAGCAAAATTGATACATTAGTGGATCGGAAGATTCGCTTTTTTTGCAGGGCTGCACTCAAACGAAAAATTGCTTCACACGAACAGGGGAATTCTGGTTCAAGGTTACTGAAAAGTGTTTAAACAATTTATGAAATTTTTTTCAAATCTTTAAGGGAAAATTCTAAGGACTTTTTTAGTCGTGCTACGACTCCAATATTCTCAGCACGTTCTAAGCGCTTAACGCTTTCTTCGGTGGTGGTGCCGGAAGAGGATGGTCAGTTAGTTCGAGTGTATCGGTTTAACAGCAGGTCGAGGGACGGTAGAACAATGTACTACAGGTGTTCAAAGTGCGACACTTTATGCAATAATGATAAGAAAGCTGGAATAGTACCAAGTAAATTTTTTTTTTAATTTTTGTATTAAATATTATTTCGTAACCTTTTTTTAGTTTTTGTTTTAAATACAATAATTATCACCATTATTTCAAATTTGATTCTGCTTACTGCTTGGTGAATATACAGAAAGTTGCAGAAATAATTTTACGGGCAAGTTTGAAGACAGTAAACGGTGAAATTTCGGGTGATGCGCATCCCAAGCATCATCCTGAATGTAAACCAATATCAACTCAGATTTTAAAAGCACAGGAAATTGACAAAAGTTGCCGAGTAAGGGTAAGAGAAGGTGTCCTGACGCCAAAACAGGCTTGGACTATGGTAAAGCTATTTGTCAAGAAAAAATTTCGGTTTGAATTGTTTTTACAAAAAATCAGTATGTTCCAAATTTGTTCAAGTGGATTTGATTGTTTTCTTCCGTAGGGTCGTCAAATGGCGATAGAACAGTCGGGAAGTGAACATGCGAATGGGAATGCAGTTCCCTTCCCCGACTGGAAAAAACTTCGGCGTAAATACAGCGAACTGGGGCGAGGGAAAAAATTTACGTCGGAATCGAACGAAGTGCTCGTGTATGATGAGGAAATAAATGTCGGGTGAGCAGATTTGTGTATGGAAATCCTCCGTTTTTGCTTAATTTTTTTTTTTTTTTTTTTTTTGGAAAAAGTGGTTTCAATTTCTACAGTATTTGTCTTTGGGACCTTAAAAATTCGTGAAGTTAAAGGACTTCAAATTATTTCATATTATTTTTGAAGCATTCTTTCTTTTAGTCTTACTGGAACTGTTTTCTAGAATTCCACTGTGATGCATAATTTTCAAGTTCGTACAGATGTTATTTTTAACTAAGTTTTTAGTTTTTAGTTTTTTTTATTTTTAACTAAGTATAGTTACCATGCATTCAGGTCAATTGAAAGCGTTCCTATGCAGTTGAGCAATCCAGCAGCTGTGTCAGGCAATCTGCATTCGTGTAACTGTAAGCAGTACTATGAAGCCAATGTCCAAATTCATGAAAGCATTGTAAATTATTTGGAAGAAATTCGTGTAATTAGGAATGAAATACGGCAGTTTTATGAGGAATCAAGGCAATATGAGGTGGAGGAGCCATTTTACCAAGTTATTGAAGAGACGTAGCAAATTGTAATGTGCCCATTTTCTGGTAACATCAGTTTTTTAGGAGCGCTGTACAGCTTACATTTACTTTTGTACCTGTAGATTTAACTGATTGGTACTTTTTTCAATTCCTTCTTCTATCATTTTGTTACTACAAACGCTTTACCACGAGTATGTTGTAAAGCCAGAATGCAGTTCATTATGAGATTTGCTTTATTTTTGTGCCTATCAAGTTCCTAGGAGTTCTTTCATAGTTCCAAAAGTACTATTCATTGAAGGTTATTTCAAACTAACGTTGAAATTTATTGTTATAGTCGTGCATGCAAGTATTAATCAATTCTTGTTCTTGTCGAGTGTCTTTTATTTTTTGAATAAAGTTGATTATGCTTATATGGTGTCCTAAGTTTTAAATCTCTGATCGTTTTCTCTTGTTCTGATCAGAACGTGTATCTAGTAGTGCCCCACGTATGGATTTTTTGTGATTTCAAAATTTCTGCTTTTTCAAATTTTTTTCTTTTTGAACTTCTCGGCAAAGAATTCTACTAATTTTTACATCGTTCTTCCAAGAAGTATCCGTTATGATTGACTATCTTAGAATAATTTAGGAGAATTTGGTAAAGGAGTTGATCTTCATGTTTTCAGAAATGTCGTCGCTTCAAGATTTTGTTAATCAGCAAAAAGCAAAACAAAGTTCGATTGGAAGTACATCATCTTTGTTAAGTCCTTCGATCACGTCTCTCGGTGAGCTGCGCGCAAAGCTTTCTTCCAGTATAAGTAGCTTGCCGAGGATTGGGCGTTCTTCTACAATAGAAACTGAAAGCTTAACTGAGACAGCTTCTACGTCAGGACAGTTGCCCTCAGCAAAGAATCGGAAGAATTCTGGGTGGTTAAGTTCTATAAACAGTGATGAAGGAAACTGCGGGTACAAAAGCTTTTAACTTAAATTCTTTCTATTGAAAGAGTTGGTTCTAAATAAGTTTACGGAAAAACCTTGTCGCTTTGTGAGTAGTTGAGGGTTTGTTTTTTTTTAGGTTATCAAGAACGCAACGGATTTTGGCATTCTTTATGTTTTTGATTGCTGCATTATTTTCCTTTGGGACGGTTAGTAACTTACAGTTTTTTGTTATAATTTCGCTATGTTATCTTCTTAAAATATTTTAACTGCTTCTGAAATGTGCTTCTAGCTTGTTTGTAATGAAGTAGGGTTACTTCCTGATATGTGGAATCACTTGTCGAATGAGATAACTAAGTAGTATGAAAATGAAAGTTATACTGTTTAAGATAGGTTTATCCGAGGTTGCTTTCATTTGTAGGAAAAAATCAAAAAAAGTAAAAGGTGAGAATGAAAGTGAAAAAGAAATGTAATTTAAGGCTGTGGTTATGCTCCCTCTTGTTGTTGTTCAAGCAAGAAAGTTTGCTGCTCTTAACACTCTAGGTTCTGTGATGTTGATGTTAAGGTATGTTGTTAATGATCGGTATTTTCTCTGCGAGTGTACTTTGTCTTTTCATTCGTATTTTGCTTCTTGGTTTTGTGTATAAATATTAGTTTTTTTATTTAGTTTTTGTTTTAATTACAAATTTGTACCTTTATGACTACCATGTCTTGTCCTTAACTCAGAACTAATTTATTTACTTTTAAGTTTCGCTTTCTTATTGGGGCCGTTAAATTACCTGAAGCATATGTTTTCTGAGCAACGACGAGTTGTTACTTTAGCTTATCTATTAACTGTGTTTGCGACGTTGTACTCCAGTTTATGGGTCAGTATTCTGAACATAGTTAAGATTCGAGTACTGTTACTAATTGTTTACTTGGTGTTAATTTTTCAGCTAAGAAGTACTTTGGTGACGATATTTTTTTCAATTATCCAAGCGATAGCATTGGTCTGGTAAGTAATTAAATTAAATTAAGATCTTATTAGAGTTCATCACAAGGTCACTGGTCTAGAAAATTAAACATTTACAAACCTCAAGTAAAGCTCCTCTGTCTTTAAGGTTTGTCCTGAGTTACGCGCCAGGTGGAGAACGAGGTTTACTTTTTATAGCTGGGCTGTTTTCCCGTTTTGTAAAGTCAAAAACAAAGACAGTCTTACCGATTTGAGCAGTAAGGAAATGACGTTTGCAAACGGAAGTATTGCTGGCTTACGTTTCAGCTGCACATGATTTCAATTTTAAAACTGCATTTCTGATCTTGAGTTTCACTGAGGCTGTGCTGCGACAACATCAGCTATTTATTGAGCAGTCTTTTTTTAACTGGCAGAACCAGTTTATTCCAGAATGTCTTTTATTGGTTTTGTCTATGAATTTTGTACATTCTTTGGTGGTTCTGTGGGTTCTGTATAAAAAGTTGTTCTTAAGTGTCTTATTTTCTTGTTTCCGTTTTCCTCTGTTATTTTCTCTGTAATCTTCTAAAGTGTTACGCTCATCTCTTTGATGTGAAATATCATTCCTGCATATTTTTTGAAAATATTTTGTTTCAGTATTTTGTAAATAACAGCTTTTTTCTCCGGGTAATTCGAGGCTCAGAAGGGGTCAGATTTTTTGGTTTTTATTAAGTTATTTTGTAACTAGGTTACTGGGATTCAAAAAAGACTAAATATGGGCTGAGAGATGATAAATTGTTTCGCCAGAGCTCGATACTTGTGTTCATACAATACAGCCTTTCTATTCATGATCACGTGTTCTTTATAGTTGTTCTCGTTTTTGATACTTTTTCGAACTTATTTTTGAAGCATTTTTGCTGCTGATAGACGGGTCAATACAAATTTATGCTAGTAACGGCAGACTTGTTGTGAAAGAATAACCTGTGAATTTTGGTGCTGGTTTTACAACAAATGTGAAAAACCGTTTGCTTATCTTAGTTTTTGATTAAAGATTTGGCTTTGTAATAGAAAACGTCGTGAATTTTGGCATAGCGGACTGGTCATTAGTGTAAAGTACTGTCCCTTGCTTTTGTTAGTTTTCAAGAGTTCAAATTTTTAAAGAAATATGCTTTTTTGGTTCCACAGAACTTCTGCTTTTGTAGTTCTGGCAGAGCAGTAAAGTTTTTTGTCAAAATTGGTGTTAATTCAACTGGAAACGAAACACGAGGACTGCGCAACATAATTAAAAAGAAGTTTAAATGCCTAGAATTTGTGTATTCTTCTTCCCAGTTAAGTTGATGGAAGAGGGAAATGTTGAGAAAAGCGTCATCTGTTTGTACGATAAGGAACTGCGTCTGTTATACGCATTCAATAAGAGGACTGCTTCAAACAAATATCTATCAATTTCTGAAGTAGGAAATGTACAGATAAATGTTAGCTAACGTTCTTGGTTTTGTAGCAAAAGTGCTGATGCGGCATGAATGACCACAAAAGTTCTTGTAAGGGATATTAAAAAAAAGTTTTTTGATTCAATCTGAGGAAATCCTTCTGGTCATTCCGAGGGAATAGCATAGACGTGGATAGTAATCCAATAACACATCCTCTTCAATGCTAAAACCTGTAATTCTCTCACGAAATCTGTGAATCACATTTTGAATCCTATAACCTGCTTATTGGTGTCATCTCTTGAGAAATTTGTGTTGTGTTTCTCGCCTGAGAAAAACTTATCATTTTTTTACAAATGCCTTAGCATGGCACTTACTACGCATCACAGCCGATTCATGCGTCACCTGCGTTCTTGTTTGGCCTTAATCTAACACCTTATTTAACCGTCTGTTCTCTTTAGAGTGGTTCTTTTTTGAATTAGGGTATTCACTTGTATCAATCGTGTAGTTGTAGTTTGAACGCAGTTACGGGAATAATTTGTTGTGCCAACCAGAAAGTATACAAATACAGCACTTTAGAAAAGCTATACTGTACTGGACATTTTTTCTGTGTTGACAACCAAGAGCTGATAAGACACTTTTTATCACAGCTTTGGTGGAGACCAGAAAACTACTTTGAGATTGAAACAGAATTGAGTTTGCACAAACTTCTAATAACAAGTTCTAAAAGTTGCGCTAGTGAAAGAGCTGTTACACTCGCATTAGGAACGCACTTTAATACGGCCACTGAATTTAAAAGACCCATTTATAACTCAAAAATTTAATAAAGTCGGCATGCTTTGTTACCTAATTTTGACGGTTCAGTTAAAAGAATTGTACACTTACTTCTATATCTACATTTAAGAGCCAAGTCTTAATTTTTTTCCTTTAACTGGTTTCTGTTGTCAAATATATCACTTCAAACTTTTAAGCAGGGTTTCAAAAAACGTAAATGCGTTTAGCAAACCAAGCAAAGAAAAAATATGATCTTTTCCTACCAAAAGAAAACCGGTGAGGAAGCAAAACGATTTGAAATTGGAGTTGAATTAATACCGTAGTTTGTCGTTTTGCTAACATGGGCTTGCCTCCTAAAATTAAATTCTGATTTATCGTACTTGTCGCACTGCAAAATTTGACGACCAGGCACCTAAATGTTTGTTCACCTTTTTGTCTCACTGCACTCTGTTATACTCCCTACCCCTGTGTCAATAAATTCATCCTTTCCAGTCGTATTACTGAGCAGAGTTTAGAGTTGAAAAAAATTTTAGGGTCCAGTAAGGGTAGAAATTATAATACGCCTTCCAAGATACTGCACTGCTCTTCCAAGTGAGAGGCACTGCTCAGCATCACGTAGAATTAAAACTTGCCAAATTCACTGGCTTCCTCGTACATTTCAGAAAACTCCCTCAGCTTAGTTTCATAGTCAGAAGTTCAGCTAAAAAAATCAAAATTGGGGAATTCTCAGAATTTTTTCAAAGAATCGATCAAAATACGTATTTTGAGGGAAAGAAATTAATATTTGAACAATTTGTTGAAATCTGCCATTCCTTTCAGTTTCTGAAGCTGCTTCGCTCTAGCAAGGTTGCAGAAAAGTACGGACGTCTCTGTTGGTGACTCTTCTTATCTTTTTTATGTGCGTTGTTTGGCCGTTTCAAACTCAACCAGCTCAATTTCAGAAGATTCTATGCGCACAAGCTTTAATTACTTTCCGATCTGTACCGCATTTGTTTGTTTCCCACTTTCTAATTTGAATCCAGACAAGTCGCACAGTGGAACTTGAAACGCGGTTTAATCAAGTGGAGAGTGGTGCCATTGTATCCAAAACAAATGGTTCTGCTCTGCCGAGATGCATCTGAAGCCAGCGTAAGAGTGCTAGAAGAGAGACCCTAGAAGCCAACCCTGTAATGCTGTTAAGTGCATACCATGTCAAGCATGTACTAGCTTGTAAGGCTTTGTATAGAAGTTCAAATGTGATTAGAAGTTAGAAAATTGAGAAGCTAGGAAAAAGCAGTGCAGTAGAAGCTTTTATAACAGGCTAGTGCACACATAAAATATATTTAGCGCAAATCAAGAAAAGGCTGCTTTTTTGTCACTTCCCGGAAAAAATCCGTCAAAGCAATTTGTCCACTTAAAAAGCCATATTTCTAAGTGAGCTCTTCAAAGGAAAACATCGCCAAACTCTTATTGGTTGTCACTACTTCAGTGCATTTTGGTGTCCACGGAACTTAGAAGCTTCCTGTCGAATGTGTCTAGGTTTAGGGTGGCTGTTTCGGTGAATAGTGTCTTGGAGAGTTACTCATAGTTACTTGTTTTGGTGAGTCCCTTGCATATTAATGATACCTGGTGATCAAATTTTAGCAAAATTAACAGCGCAAAGCTCACCAGTCATTCTTAAGCTCCTCTCAAAACCAGTTTTCAGGAGCCTTTTTTGGAAAATCCGGCAAAAAGTAAAAAAAAATTTATTTGTAGAACGTCAAATAAACAGGCAAAACAACTCATACCACATTCCGGTATTCTCTTATTCAGCTTTTGTAGTTAGTAGGCGAGCATATAAAACAACCTTGACATTAAAAAAAAATTCATTTTGCAAAAACTACTCATTCCCTCTAAGAATGTAGTAAAAGTTCCAAAAACCTAGAAAAGGAACATAAGACAAGATTTTTGTTACCAAAAAAGTGCCTAACTTTTACTTTCCTTTAGCAGTAAACGAATATTTTCCCACTGTAACAACAAAACGGTGAAACAAAATGTTTCTGACAAAGAAAAGGGTTAGACTCTTTCATACGTGTTGTGTGTTCCACTTTTTTTTTTTTTTCAAAGGTAAGAGGAAGGCTACTGAAAGAGTAAGTGAGGAGATATTGGACTAATCTTGTCTTGCCTTGAAACTAAACCAAGGAAAGAATAAGTGTTTTAAGTACCACTTCAGGTGACTTTAATTTCATAGACTAAATATTAGTTCATCGCTCGAGTTGTTCCCTTATTTAAATGAGCGCGGTAACATACGACTATGTCGGTCTCGACGCGAATTAATTCTAAGGAAAAATCTGACTACAACTCTTCTATTACATCTGTCGGCTACTCCGTTCCCTCACACATCCACCCCATCACTCGGTTTCGTCCTGTGCTCGTGAAAGTGCAGATCGGGCTCTGAATAAGACACTGTAAATTGTATTGATTAGGGTTGATATTTTCAGCAGTCTAGAAAGGTTTTGAGCGGACAAATTTGGGTTTCGCCTTGTCGCTGTCGTTTATTGATTTGTAGTCGTTTTCAGTTATCCTCTTTGTGAATAAGACTGCTGTGTAAAGGTGTTATTGGTAGTGCAAAATTTGTAAACGAAAGCCATTTGCAGTAACATAGTGAAAGTACCATAGTTGAAGCGGCCAACTAAATTGGCTTACTGAGCCTAGATATGAAGCTTTTTTAACATGAAAAACTCCATGTGTAGATTACTGGGCCAAAAATGAAGCAGGCAGTATCAGTATGAACGTCTGATATTTGTATAATGGTTGTGGTGACCAGTGAAGAAAACTGATCTGGATGGCAGCGACCTCCCTTCCTGGCTCGATGGTCCATTCTGCTTGCTCAATGCCTGAGCGTCATCGTAACAAACGCTGATCTGGGACGCACGCGAGGCTACGGCGAGCGTAAAGTACCGCCTATTCCTGTTATATGAGGAACTGACGAAGAGTTGTCTAAAGTAAAACAGTGCACCAAGTGGTCTGTAAAAAAAAAGATTGTTGAGGCTCTGCGGTGAGGGCTTCGTAAAGATTAAAACTTTGTGCTTTTGGCGTGGCATATTGCTTGATAAAACTGAAAGCTGTTACAACAGCCAACAGCATACATCTTTTTTTTTCGTTATTGTGATATCGTATTTTTAATTTTACGTTATTACCTGTGAGGTGTTTTGATTTTTTTTTGTTACTCATATCTTCAGTACTCATTTCAGCATCTGAACTGTTTTTGG
>UXUI01007196.1:37547-49497 GCA_900576705.1 Enterobius vermicularis | reverse complement strand
GAGGGGGGTTATTTAGGTGGAAATTTACTGTGAATGTTTCGTGGGGTAGTGATACTAAACATAGTTTGGTTGTAGGATGGATTCTTCGGGGACCAAATTTCTTCCTCCTGCTGATGGGTGGAAGGACAAAACATTTATTGTTATTTATCCACAACGAAGTTCAAGTAAGTTCGTTTCTGTTTTGTAGTAATATTCCGTAAGCACAGATTTGTTTCTCCAACTTTATTAGATTTAAGGGGGTCTTGAAATATTGGCTTCATAAGAAATTTGACCTGAACTTTTTTTTTGACATTATCACTGAGGTTTGCTAAATGTTGAAGCAGTTGCGATTTACACTCTATTTTCGAAATTTGGCTGACCATGTTTGGACTTCGGTTTTGCGTATATCCGGTGTGTGATTTGAAGTCTAGGATTTGGTAGTATACTGGAAATGTTTCTCTTTTGAAATTTGACTTGGTATCTTCACACTTGCTAAATTATGAGATGCAGTTGATCGTAATTTTGTGCTGTGTGTATTGTGTATTAATTACATATTAGATTGAACGACTCCTATTTAGAAATTTAAATCTTATAAATTTTAAAGAAAAAACTTATTATTTGGCAGGTTTAATTAAAATTTTTGGAGATCAGTAGTAGTACAATGTGCTTGAGCTGGACAATTTTTGACTCATCTGGTGTGGTAGTGATATTGGTGTAAATATGCGTGTTTGTTGTGAGTAGCATAAATGCGTGTGCAGGTGATCAGAATACGAAACGGAAGAAGATGATGGATGAGTGTGAAAAGGATAGCGATTCGGAAGATGTATCGGGGGGACCTGGGGGTCAACTTACTGCCAAGCAAAAACGCATCGAGGATCCAAGTGAAAAGAACTGCACCGATTTGATTGTGCTTGGTATACCTTATACAACCTCGAGCGAAACATGCAAAGCCTATTTCGAACTTTTTGGTGATGTCGTCATGTTTGATGTAAGCGTCGTTCTCTTTAGCTTTCATGGCATCTGGTATTTTTGGTAAACTAAAATTACAATCTCTTTTTGCTTTTAAATTTTGTGAGTCGAAGAAATTTCAAAGGAAGTTTAGTGAGAATGGTTTTGGAAGACTAAGTTTTAAATTCGGTATGTTGTTCTTCATGCGAGAGCGTTTTTGGGTTAGTATGTTAAGAGATTAGAGATATTTAACTTTTAATGATTGGTTTTGTGCAAGTGTTGTTGAAGAGTAGCGAGAAAGAGTAAATTTTATGTGATTCTTGCTTTTTTTCCGAGTATGTACGGAGAGCTTTCCATTAAGGGTTTCTTACATGTTCTGTTTTCGCAACATATTCTTTTGATTCGGAATTGTATACTCGTTTCTAAAAGCTTTGGTTAATGATAATTTGATTAGCTACTTCTTGCCTGTATTTTTTGGTTTGTCTTGCAGTTGTAACTTTCATGTTTTTAGTTAAAGAAGGATGCAAGCGGTAACTCGAAAGGTTTTGGTTTTGTTCGCATGGCTGATTATAATGCTCAGATACGTGTTTTAGCGAAACAAACGCATGAAATAGATGGTCGTAGGTGTCAAGTGAAAATTCCGTTGTCGAAGGTTTAATTTTTCTTTTTTTTTGGATGTTATTAACTGCACTTGTTTGATGAAGTAAATTTTCTCTTTTAAGGGTGAGTCTGCCCAAGCTACAGTTTCGCGAATCTTTGTTGGTCGTTTGCCAGAAAAATTCACTGTGGAAGATTTGCGCAATTTTTTCAACGAGGAAGCAGCCAAGATTGATCCAGAAGCTTGTGTGAGTTTCGTGGCATAGTTTTTTTTTTTTTCGAATAACAGAAGTAACTCTTAGTTATCAACTTAAACCTAGTTTTATGTCGTATTAGTGTTGCCGAGGTAACTTATTGTCATTAATTGTAAGTAAGAATTTCACAGCTCAGAACAAAAGTGTGAATTTTGTACATTTGTTTCTCAGTTACAGGTTACTGATGTTTTTATCCCACGACCATTTCGATCTTTCGCATTCGTTAACTTCTCGTCTTCGCTTGTCGCAAGGACAATAATCAAGTTTGTCTCCTCTACATGATTTTGCGATTTCGTTCTTGGTTTTTAAACTGTTTATTCTTGAAGGCTTGGCGATGTGGTCCTAGACGGTTGTTCTTTGGCTGTAAGCGCTGCCGCTCCAAGAGAGGCTCCAGATTTCTCACCTCGTTCTCAAAAATCAGTTTACGGTATGGGATCACATGGAGGTCCGAATTTTACGCATAAAGCTGCATCGCAGCGATGCGATGCTTACTCTTTAGACCGATCTCAGGTTCCAAATTTTTTTATTCGAGAACAATTTTGGTTTCTTGAGTGTTTATACTGATATTGCTGTTACTTAAATTATTTTTCATAAAAGATTTCAGGCAGGTTACTATGATGGTTATAGCGGGAGTCACTGGGACTCTCCAAGGGGGGGTGGCTTTAGAAATGCTGAAAAACGGTCTTATTCACCTGCTTATGGTGCCTCACGTTATGGTGGTCTATCTCGTCCTGGAACAAGTCAAGCACTGGCCTCTGGTTTAGATGCTTTGAATTTGAACAAGATGAATGTAAAGCCTGACGTTGTAGATGCTGCTTGGCAGGCTTTTTGGAGTACGTTAAATAATCAAGTGGGTCCAAATGGTCAAAATAATTCTAAGTGGTGATATGGTTTATTTTGAAAAATCCATCTTTTTATTGTTTTTATGTGTTTTGAACCTTTATAATCTAGTTGTACAGTTCCCGTTGCGCGTTCTTCGAAACATTGATTACATAATTTGTTTATTTCGTGACATCATAGTTTGTTGGTCTGTTCAGTTACATACCTCAGTTCGAAGACTATAGTTAGGCGGGCATATTTTGTTAGTGTATTTCTGTGCTAGGGGAGGGGCAAAGCTTGGGTGGGGATACAAAAGATGTTCTCTTTTAATGTCCTTTTTCACAATTTTTTTGATTTAGACTACTTTATAGAGGCAGCTTGGTTTGTTCTTTTTTAACCATTTTCAATAACCTTTTATATTTTGCTCGTAAATCTGACATGAAAGAATGTTCGATTTCAAGGTGGACTGTGCCTACTAGTTGGTCTGAAATGTGTCAACTTCTTTAGGTCGAGGTAGAGTTATTTGTAACCATGTTGTTTGGTTTCTCGCGGTATTTTGTAAATTAGCTTTTTTGGACTTGGTGTTAAAATTAGCAAATTAATTTTTTTTTTTCTCTTGCATTCTGTCAGATTATTGGCTCTTTACTTTCCACATTAAAGCGTTGTTGCTCTGTTTTTTTTTTCTTTTCTCTTTTATTTATTTTTGTCTACGCATCCTGGATATTTTTCTGTCTGCTGTTAACGTTTTATTAACGTTTTACAAGTAAATTATAGTTTTACTTATTCAGATGGGATTAAACATTTGTGGTGTGACGGCTTCCATACTTTGTAGTGCCACACTTGTCAAATTTTAAAAATTTCTAATTTTTAAGGTTTTTCACTGCCGCAGTTTGGGACGTCGAACGTGGTGGTGCATTTTTCATGCTAAATTGTATGAGCGTTCTTGAAGGGGCAATTTTTCGTTTGAAGAGTAAAGAAACTTTTCGTATAAATTTATTTTATTGATCCTCAAAAACACTTGAATGCGCAGTTACAGGTACATCCGCAACTTGAACTTGAGTAATGCTTGTGTACAATCCGCACTGGGTAACGGTAATTTGTGCATTGATGAATACCACACTTGCAGTCGCAGTCCCGACATCCTAAAAGTATAAATTAAGTTCATTTGACTCGTTTTAATATGGGTGGCTGTCTTACGGTCATTAACTTCTTCGTAGAGTTGTTGTCAACCATTATTGGATATGACTGTTAAACTTTTTACCTAGTCGTTTTGCGGTCGCGTACTGCGAGTGAAATGAGCAAATTTCTGCTTTCCAAATGAGGTCGAAGAGTACGTTATTTTCATTGTACTGGTGCCAGCATTGAATCCCTCGATAAACAAGGTCTTGAGCTATTGAATGATCGAACTTTGACAGTGCGATGTTGATTCGGTCTCTGATGCATGACATTTCATCTATCTTGACGTTAGTCGAAGAGCAGCATATGGGCTCTAACCTGAAAAAGGTTTTTGGGAGTTTTTTTCACTGAGTTGTGTGGTCAATCATTGCCGCTTTCAGAAATGATTGCCAACAGTTAGTGATGATGATGAAAATATCATTGTTCTTTCAAAGCCTTACAGAATTGCTTCAGTAGTATTCTCTATAACGTAGGCGTGAAAACCGCCAATCCAGCTGTTGCCACTGCAACCTTCGGTAATACCGGAGCATTGTGGGACACTCTGTAGTCTTTCGCAGGTTACCTGTAAATGAAGAAGCAGTTTTTAAGAGATTATGGTAATATTATATTTTGAATATTATATTGAAGTAATGGTTCACTTAGGCACGGTGAAATACTAATAGGGAAAAGGTTTAGTATTACTGTGATGAGCTGCGGTATTTGAAGAGTTCTTTGTAAAGCTGTAGTCGGTGACTTACTAGCTCAGGACTCGGTTCGATTAGTTCACATTCGACAGTCAAAGCACCAATGACATTGTTGATTGATGGAGATCGACGAAACGAAGCAAGCCTGTAGCCTGGATTACACTCTAAGGAATAATCAATATCGTAACCAGATGTTTGGCTGTCAAAGACGACTAAAATTGTAGCAAAATGTAGAAGGAAGGCAAAAGTATCCATTTGGAATATGGTCAATGCAATTTTGTAGCTTGGCGTCTCATTAGTTTCATGTACCCATCAAACCTGTTTGACACAGTTTCAAATGGAAGCAAGAAGAGTAGATGAAATTGTTGTTGTCACAAATCTCAGCGTTTTGTCGTTTTTAATGTTTATCTTCTGCATTGCTGCCCTAGAAAATGAAACAATTGCAGAGGTTGTTTAATGAACTGAAGAAGATCTAACACAATTGTTACTTTTTTGTTGTTGGTACACCAAATTTGTTCACTTAACACTTAGATTATCCAAAAATTAATGCTACACTGAGTTGCTGTGATTTAAATTTTTACCTGTTTTTTTCTTATAGTTTTTAAAAGTATTTTATGCACGAATTTTGCGCTCAGCAAATGTTTCAGTTTCACTGGTTCATTTACCTTTTCAGATGTCATATAAATTTTTTAAATTTCACCCTTCCTCACCCGCTAAAAAATGCATTGTCTTATCAAACGGTTAATGCACAAAAGATATGTTACACTTATTATTTCTCCTTTGTTTCCATTTTTATATTTTATGACGATATTGATGTTTGTATGGGGCAAAAAAAAAAAATCCCAAATGACGAAATGTAAAAAGTTCACTATTCATTTTGCAGTGCCAGTGGTATTACTGGATGAAATTAAATAATAGCTGTTTAGATGAAGAAAAATATTTTTGCGATTGAACGTTTGAACGTTTTTAGTGTGGTCTCCATTTGCCAACGATATATAAATCTAAAATCTTATCTAAAAATCAGGAAACTAAGTTATTCACATCTGAGATGAAAAGACAGTGTATATGAACTGTAACACTACAGCTTTCCATCTATTAACATAAACAGCCCAAATGATTGTTTATTAAGCTGTATTCAGTTTTTGCTGATACTTACCTCCAAGTGTACAAATCTGTTGTTGCACCAAATTTTGGCAGCACCCAGATTCAGAATCATAAGAAATGGTCGTTACAAATCGATTGGCACTAACCGGACACAGAACAGTTTCGTCGTTCTGAGTTGCACAAAATTTTTAAAACTTTCATACGGAAGAATTTTAAAAGAATTTAAATTTAGAACAACGTTGACACTGCAACCATTTGTTGAATGCACTTCGCCAGGTCTTCTGTCTATTTTCATTCCTGATCAAACAGACGTTGACCAAATTTGTCGCTATGATATTCTGACGAAGTAACTGCCACTGTTAAAATACCAACGATAAAACCGTTAGCCAGTGAATGACCACGGTAAATGGCACCAATTAATCAATGAACTTTGACTGCTTAATTATAGTAAAATTTCTCGGCTTTTTTATAACAAAAAACAATTCTTTTTTTTTTTTATAACTGAAGAAATACTGAAAATTTATATGTATTTGAGTTTCATTCATTTCTGTAGTTGAGGAGCACAATTAACGCAGACGTTCACTTTACAGTTTCAAAACTTTTAATGTTTTGTTTAGCTTCTTCGATAGATGTCAATATTGTTCCCGCTACATATCTTTACTGCTTCCTTTCAAACTGCTTTGCACCCTAATGAATTGTTATTTCAACTTCAGAGGTATATGTTGGTGATTCTACCGCCTATTTTTCAAAAAAAATGTAAAGTTTTGGAATTTTAATCATTCTCCACTCTGTTCTCTGTGGTACCAAAGACGCCAGTATGACCGACTGTGGGCAACTGTTCTGAACGGTTTCTTCAAAATGTGAAGGACGGCAAATGCTGCTGCTGCTAATTGAAGATCAGTCTAGAAGGCAAAAAAAAAAGCACTTTTTAAAACCAGAAATTTCATTTTTGTTTTGAAAATGCTTCTGTTTCCTTGGAGGTTCAATACAACGTAATAAATGTACAAATTGCCGTCATCATTATTCATTTGGCTGCCACAGCAAATTCTTTATGTGCACTAAAAAATAAAAATTGGAAACTTAAGTCAACGCCAACAGATAAAATTTTTTATGTTGCCAACAGTGATATTACAAATTGCTTCACAATAAAGAACAAATTTATGTACAGAAAAAAAAAAACATTTCTGTAGATAAAAAAAGAAAACTGTTGCTTTAATCAGCGATAAACATCTGAAGATTTCCCAGAGATTATTTTTTGAAAAAGTTTTGGAGGGCATCGACCAGCAGAAAAAAAAAAAAATGGAGTTGAGAAGATGTTTTTCAGCAATATCGGAGCTTTCTTAGTTACTATTCTTTAATCTTTTGAAACTCCTAGCAGATCTTTAGTTCCAAAAAAAAAAAAAATACTGAAAACTTATTTTTTTAATATTCTTGACACTACGACCATTTTATATACGGCATTGATGATTGATTAGCATATAAGTTGAAAGCAAATGTTGCTGTCTTGACACTTTTCTTTCCACATAAAATAACCTCTGTGTAAGTCAACGATAAAGTAACGAACACAAGGCACAAAACAGCATTACAACGATCAGCCACAAAAAAAGGAACAAAAAACTAGCAAATGCTAGGTCTATAACAAAGATGACAAAACTCACCAATAGTGCCATATTTGTCACCACTTATGTTTACTTCTTACAGTTCAATTTTGTTGTTTTTCTAAATTCTGCAAAAATATGGGAAAAAAAAAGAATTATTGAGTAAGTTGAAAAAAACCCGTCACTGAACAAAAATGTAGTTCAAATAGTTAAACAACAGTATCAGGTGAATAAAAATTAATTTGTTTTATTAGCTGTTCTCCTCTGCCCATTTCTTAGGACATAAATGTCGGGGATAGGATGTTTGCCATTAAAACAGATTCTGTTAATACAGCTGGAGATAAAACGCTAGGCGATAGTATCGGACCACCCAAAGTAGCTGGTGAAAGAATGTCCGGTGAAAGTACGTAAGGACTGAGAATAATTGGGCTCAACACATACGGATTGATAATGTTTGGCGACAGAACATATGGTGTAAGAATAAATGGTGCCATTACTAAAGGCGAAAGAATATATGGCGTTAACAAATACGGCGATAAGATGAAGGGATTTCCAACACCTGGACTTAATATAAACGGTCCTAAAAGTGCAGGATTTAGAATAAGTGGGCTGAAGATACTTGGAGATAGCACTACAGGACCAAGAACAGAATGGCCAGTTACTGGAGCAAACATATAGGGTGCTAAAATAATCGGATTTAACACCGAAATTTGTCGCTTCTGTCGATGTTGTCCTACCTAAATATAAAATAAAAAAGTGAAAACAGGTGTATTACTTAGACAGTAGCATTAAGCAAAACAATTTTTAGCTAACACTGTTAGTAGTGATAAGTTTAATAAAATTACTTCAGTTGTATTCTTAGCAATCGCTTCAATTCTTTCCCACAGTGCATCATACTTTTGTTGAGCAGTCATATTTCCATATTCTTCAAGATCAAATCCAACCTGTTGCGGATGTTTAACTTCTAAAAACAGTTTTTTATTTATGAAAAGCTATAATAAATGGAATGTTTTGACTTGTAAAAAAATTTTTGATTTGCTAGATACAAATTTTTCTAACACCAACTTCACTGTTTATTTGAAAAGCTTGTGAAGTATATTTTGGTAGCAAAAAGATAACTGTAACAAGTGCAGTTTCGTGCAATCTAGTTAAATCGTTACACTGAGAAAACGAAACGTCAGTAACGTTACTAACTATGTCCGTCTAATAAGTCCTTTATCTGTTGTTTTTCTAAGAAAGTAAATCCTTTCATATCGATATCGTTTTTCTGTTCTTTGTTAAATGACTTGCTCAACTTTTTGAATAAACTGTCGAGCCAACGTGTCGTCTAAAATTATGATTACAGGCATCAGATGAGTTTCAGAGCAAAAGTTTTAAATTAGCAGCTGTATCGGTAGCAATTCATACAGGTTTTTCAAAGATATTACACAAGCAGGTGCCGATAAGTACTTGTATCACAAGAAAAGTACAAAGTATCTCAGTTACAATCGGCTACTGTTTGAGTTAAAATTTATTTACCTCAAAAATTTCACCACCCATTCCAAAAAAGTTGATTTTTTTAATAACTTCAAGCATCATGTCAACTGTTTTACCAGCTCCAGACAAACTCATTATAAGTTCCATAAGTGTGTCTCGATCCTGTTCCTTCAAACCAGATTTCTCCAAGATCTGTAATTTGGCCGCTTACAAAAGATTTTTGCAGATGATCTATCTTAGCCACTGACTTTTCTTTAATATGCTATTGTGAATGATTTATATTCGTTTTTTAGTTTGAATGCTTTTTTTTCTGACAAAACTGTGGTTTACAGATGTTAAAAATGCCGTCTCAAGCAAAACCAAGTCAACCTTAGGTATCGAAGCAATATTGTCTGAACTGTCATCGCTGTAGAACGATAAAAATGATGGTGATAAAAGCCGACTTTTTGCTGGGACCTAAAGTTTTGATGTCTAAATTCCCAACTTTATAACCAAGTTACTGCAGCTCATCAATTTCGTTTATGGACTGTAATCTTAGAAATCATTTAAAAAATATTAAGAATGCTAAAAATTACTTTTTCCGGCATAAGTGGTGCAAAACGTGGACTCAGAAACTTAAAGCTTGTATCTTCCGGTCGATTTTTGTGTCCGTTCAGAGCATCCACTAGTCGGCTTGTCATCGTCAGGAAATCAGGGAAAGGTTTCTGAAATTTTCGAATTCAGTTACCTTCATAGAACATTTACTTAATTGGTGATACTACCTCACTCCGTTTTGACCTCGAGGGTTTCTTCCTGTTCAGGACGATATCATGAAGTCGAAATTCATAAATTTTGGCACCTGGAAGCTTCTTTTTGTCCTCCATAACTTGTCCTAATTTCAGAAGCTCCTTGTACGACTTCAAACCTCCCTTTTCAGGATTCATACCATTGGCAAACGACCAGATCAAGTCGGCTATCTAGAGTAGAAAAGTGAGGCGTTTTTGATTCTAAAATCCCTGTTATAAAAAGTGGTACTACTGCCGGAAGACGTTTTCATATTCACCAGATAGCCAATAAAGTGCTTCTAAAGCTGGTTCTTACTTTCAAATTGCTTGTGTTAAAGATGATAGATGATAATGTCATTAAAATGAGATACAGATGGTAAATCCAGCGTTATTAAAAATAGCAATGACAACAATTACTGCAAAGAGAATTGACTAAAAGTCGAAGAAGTTCTTTTTAATTTTTTATTATAAAAATTATGTAAAATAAGTTTTTGGCGGAGAAGGTCAGAAAAAATTACTTGGAAGAAAAACCAAGAAAAGATGTTTCACAACTTTTTAAGTCAAAAATATTAGTCTAATTTTAATTTTTGCTCGAAAGATAAGATACAGGTACACTCACGGCAATATCTGCCTACCATTATTTACAATGCAGGAAGCTTTTATAAGTTTTATTCAGCAATCTGTAACAGAGCTTCCACAGAGACTTATTTCTGATATCAACAGAAATAACTTTTTTACTAGAATATAGATTTTTTCGCTTATAATATAAGTTTTGTAAGACAGTGTGGACAAAGCGGAACTTGGTCATTTAAAACTGATACAAGTTGGCGGTGTTTGTCAATTCATCATTAAACTAAACCGACCAGTGATTAAATGAAACTGTTAGAAAACCGATTTCACATCAGTTATAAAATAAGTCAACTTGTTATGGTTGGAAAAATTTTTGCAGTTACGTGGAACACTAAAAGCAGCTCTCCTTGACTTTTAAAATATTTAAAAAAGTGCGAAACAGAAAACTACTGCTTAACATTAGATGTTTCCTAACAAACCGACAACAGTTCTGTGGTTATAACAATCATTCACTATCATGCAGCTAAAGTTGGAAACTCATTGTAATTTATTACAGCTTAAAAAATATAAATTTCTCTTTTTCTTTTCTGATGGTCAAAAATTAGCAATAAAGTTCACATACATTGATGATTATAGGAAAAACTATATTTTTTACCATTTTTACTGGTGTTTGACCTTTTGTTGGTTCGCTCAAAGATTTCATTCTTTGCATTGATACAATAACCTGAAAAAAAAAGTTTACTTTTTAGGTCCTTCAAATAATTAGCAGAAGAAAAATCCAAAATATACCCGTCTAGACTTGCTTGCATTTCTTGTGTCGTCTAGATATCGTTTTGGACGGTATTTGAACGGCAGAAGATCCTTGATAAGTTGTGAAACAGGTGTTGGCTCCGCACTTGACAGAGAAGCAAGGGAATCTGGCGGAGTGGTTTCTGAGTCATCCTTCAATTTGGCTTCCCAGTTGCTTTGCGAAAGCAATGCGAGTTTTTGTTTTGCTTTTTCCAAAGAGTCTTTCTTTTTTTTGCGAATCTGTCTCCCCACACCAGAGACTTCTTGTTCGATAAAGAGATAGTCGTTTGAGCTTAGCGTGCTAGATTCCCTCTGAATTTCTTTAATTGCTTCTCTGAAAAGTTGCTTTTCAAGTGTGCTTTTAATTCTAGAAAGTGAATTATGAGTGATAGGTTGGTGCTCTAGATTGATCTCCGGCAGTGGTGTTGTTGTGGCAGGTTCGTAACTTTTAGTGACTTCCTCTTCGCTGCTTTCGGGTATAGTAAACTTTTTTTCTATTTCCGTGAGGTCGCTTGTCCTAAAGAAAACTATTTATAATTTCTGGTGCTCTTCTAGCATTGATTGAGCTGAGTTTCCAGAATTATATATAAAGGACTGTGTGGAATAAACAAAGTGGAACAGTTTTTCTAGAAAGTTTTCAACCAAAACACCATTTTACTCTTTCAAAAAATTATATTTAGCTTAAGAAAGATTTACTTTTCTTGGAGAAAAGCAACATCAGTTTCATCAAAGCCGATATTTTTAAGTCGAGCTAGCTTGCGAGCTTGGATGAGACATCGTGCTCCATGAACTAACTCTCTTTCGTCTTCGATCTTATCCAAACAGCGACGTAATATCTTTTGCTCTTCTGAAATATCGCGATCGACAACTGTTACAGATGAAATTATTTGATATCAAGTTTTACACTTCAATCTGCAGTTAAAAATTTATATAGTTGATACAATTAGGCAATAGTATAATGAATTCTCATGCAGTTTTTGGTATTCATATTTATGCTTAGCAATTATTTTTCGTAAACTCACCTAATCTTTTAAGGCTTGTTATTTGCATTGGAATTATATGTCTGTGCTATAGCATTTCTGTAAGAGGTCAAAAAACTAGAACAGTTGGTATTGTAAAAGAAGATGAAAGTTAGATAAAGTTACAGTAGACAGCAAAGCTGTTTTGTGAATGTGAAGAAAAAATTTTTTTTT
>UXUI01007196.1:21288-32135 GCA_900576705.1 Enterobius vermicularis | reverse complement strand
AAAACTCTAAGAATTCCTTTTTTCCTGTGTAAAAAAAAAACGGTTTTTTTTGCCACTTTTTCAAGTTGACGCCCATTTTGATCAGACGAATATCATCGGGCATTTCGGTGTTGTATGCTGTATCATTAGTGATAATTGAATTCACAGGAAAACTAAACTGATGCATTGGTTTATGTTTTATCGTTTCCCTTCGTTGTCGTCGTCCTATGTTTTGTTTTTAAACAAAATTTAATAGTACGGCACAGAACAGAATGGGACGGGAAGGAAAAAAAAAGCAATTAAAGTAGCCTTATAAATATTGTAAACGTATAGATAAAGTAGCACCAGTTTTTTGCTGTCCTCATTGCTGTAATCGTAAAACAATTATTCTGTAAAAATGGAATTTGAACTGCAGAAAAAAAAGGAGAACATTTCAATAAATTGACATTACTAATTTTAATGCTTATTAAAGAAGACGGAAACTGACCGCAAATAGAGAACTGTTTTTGACCGCAGAGAACAATGACCGCAAATAGAGAACTGTTTTTTTGTTTTCTGAAAGAGACAAAAAAACCAGCAGTAAATTTAGTAGTTTAGGATTACTGTTCATCTCAACCCCTACTCCCTGGTCTTCCAACGTCTTCCAGTAGTGATACAATTTGTTTCAAAAAATCTGTTCTGCTCTTCAATCATTCTGTGGCATCCAAAGTCAACAAATCGGTTTTCTTTTTTCAACCACAACAAACCACTTATCATCTATACAACATTTATCATCAGCCAACGAAAAAGAAACCTACGAATTTCAAAATGTTATAAGAGCACAGCAACTAACTGTTTTCTCAGTAGTTCTGATTTCTAGTCTTAACTGTTTTGCAATCCTGGAAAAGAAGAGAACAAAGTTTATTTATGAAGGGAAAATATAGAATGAATAAATCAGTGTGAACAAAAACATTGTTAGTTGATTATTTTTATCAAAAAATTTCCCTATTCCATCTTTAACAATTTTAAAAAAAACGACAAAAAAAATTGCTGCAATTTTCTAATTTTTTTTTATTCCTTGTTTCTTATCTTTGAACTTTTCACAAGAAGCAGCAATTTTAAAATTAATTGTGGTATTTCTGTGATAGCGAAGAGAATGAGTAAATTTTTGGAACGAAATGTTGTCCTACTTAAATGTGCTAAAAAAACCACATTTTCTACTTCCTCCGCCTCTCGCTTTGAGAAGCAATAGAAATAATTTGAGCATAATAAGCTGTCTTTTTTTTTTTCAAAAACATCTACTTTTTAAACAACTGTATTCGTTGTGTTATAGTTTGGTTAAATGATCAGAATAGCCAAACTGTCCTAAAGTTCTAAGCGTGGAAGCTCCTGTATCTTTTTGATTAACAGGGAGAGCACAAATCACCCAGAAGCGGTAAAAGACATTTGTGGTTTAGAATATACACAAAACTAAAGAGGAAGTGGCAAAAATTGGAACTACGGAATCTAAGCGTAATGTTTTTGTAGTACGTCTATTTTTCTACGAGCAATTTCCTTAAAATCATATTACCTAAGAAATCTCAAGTTTATCGTTTGCTTTAGAGTAAGTTTAAAAACGAAATAACACTTTTTTGCTTTGAAAGCCAAAACCTCTGAATTTGAAAAGTGCTGTAATCATAACTTAGGAAATAAACTACGTTAGCAAAACGTTCTTTTACTAATGATTTTAAAATCATGGTTTATTATCATCCAATACCTCAAAATCTGTTCGCCCACCGCCAATATACAATATTTTGAAAGGCAGTGGTGACTTTTTAAGTACAAATTTTCATGATAACGATTTTTTCTGCTAATTTGCCTTTGTCTCTGAAATGACCTTCCAAATTCCGCTTTGTTGTCTCTGAACAGGGCACTTCTTTTCTGTCTTGCTTTTTTTCAACGATAGTAATGGTTCTTAATTCATTTCGATAATTAGGTATCTGATGAAAGTCCCGCTGAAACAATAAATTGACCACCAGATCCTGTCTTTCGCAACAATTTTCAAAAGATAACAATTGCTTAACATCAGATTCTATTTAAACTGACAGCTATCACTTTTTGAAAAAGAAATTAATGGTTTACAAACCCGATATTATTTACTCCTAAATTGTGCTTGAAAACCGTCATTTTTTCTAATTTCAAAACAGTCAGTTTGTTAAGTAACAGTTCACTATATTTAAAAAGCGTGTTTGAAAACCGGCAGTGCCAAGGTTTGGCAGTGTGTGGATTTAAACTGTAAAACTTTCTTGATTTGACAGTGGAACAGAAGTCGTATTTAAGATATTAAAGATAGTATTGTGAAACCTAAAAAGCAACAGGAAAAAAAGTTAGTCGATTAGTGCCTGGAAATTATGTTGCAAACTGAAAATCAATCCAAGACTATGCCTCAACAAAGACTCAGTTATAATGAAGAACTGTAGAAAAGATCAGCAAATTTTGCAAAACAAGAAGACTTTTTTATCAAAGCTAATCTACTGTAAATAATCATAACTGGCATCATTAAACCACTCAGTAACGAAGCAAACAGAAGCGGCGATTACTGACAAAAGTTTTCAAAAAATAATTCATAACAACAACTGCCGGTACTGTTCCGAAAATAGTAAACCCTTTCTCAGCTTCTAGTCAAGAAAATAATGTCAGTCATTAACATTAATAAGCATTGTAAACGACACTAGTTTAAAAAACTTTAACAATTAAGTGGAAAAAATGGTAAGCACAAAAATGCACAACAAAAGCCATCCCAACCAGTCGGCGAACATGAAACTGTGAACTGCTCAATTAATCACGGTGATAAATGGATTTTTGAGAAAAACAGGTGTTTATTAAGAATGTATTAAGGAAGCAAAAAGTGATTAGAACATAGAAACCTAAAGAAAATTAGATAAAAAAAAGAAAAACAAATGACACTTAACGCAATAAATTATCTGCACTCATAATTCTAATCTTGTTCAGTAGAACAACTGCAATTGTTCCGCTGTCAAAACGAATACAGTCATGCAATTTTGGGCAGTCTAGTCTAGATTGATCTTCCCTTTCTTGGGAATGCACAATGCCCGTGTCTTTCTGCTCAATGCATAACAACTGATATCACGTAGTTGTAAGATGAGATCCCTCGATAAAACTAAAATCATCAGAAATAATGCCCAACTATTTTTCCTCCCTGTATCTAAACATTGTAGTATTTAATTAAACACTAAGTTGTTTTTTTTTGTTCCCACTTGCGAGAAAAAAAAAGAGGGAAAACTATCTGATCGACATCATACTGCCCTGCCACAAATAATCCGATAATCGCTTTTAGATCTGCCAGATCAAACCCTTCAGTTTTCCCAAGCAGCCAAAACTCGCCAGACATTTCACTGGGTGACCGCCAAAAAAAAACTTCACTGGTCTTAACTTTACAGATCACATGCAAACAATACCGCCTAAGTCGTTTAAAAACCAACTAAACAATCGGTTTCAAAACTGTACCAATTGACCACTGAAATACTGCGCCAACCAAACTTAATGCCTTGTTGTCTGTACCAAAAGCTCCTAACATGTCTCCGCTTTTAAAAGATAAAACTAGCAACTCGCGACTCGTACTCAAGAATTGAGACACGACCAAATAGACGAAGAAAACTCATTATTCGTCGACGACTCGATACATCCTTTATGAAGAGCAAAAAAAACGTTAGAGTGGAATAACCGTAGAACAAGGTATACGCTGACATAAACTCTTACAAATTAAAAAATCAAATTTATTTCTGCACGAAAACAAAGGAGAAAGCAAAGCGTTTAGAGTTCCCATATTGGTGAGAACTATATGTATTCGAAAAAAAGTAAGATACATCTAACAACAACCACAATAAGTTAATGAATTTAGAGAAGTAATGTAGAAGATATTATAGACGACCAGTAAGATGAATGGTTTTTCAAACACTCAAATCTGCGCTAACTACTGTGATCCAACGGGTTTTAAAAAAATTGCAGTGACAACAGCGGAAGAGCGAAAAAATCCAAACTGCATTACGAATAGAGATCTTCGTTGTCATTAGGTAAGCCAAAGCCATCCTCCAAACCACTTTGTTCTCCACCATGTTGATCAGGAAACCTAAAATTTTTTCCAGACCCAAAGCTCATCACCAAGTAAAAAGTTACAGATAAGCAGAAGCTGATTAATTAAATACGGAATCCAAACTGACTTAAAATTGGTACCAAACCCCCTTTGCTGCTGTAAGGTCTGTGCAAAAACTTCATATTTTCTAACATCAGCATCAGAAACCGATCGTCGAGCATACTTCATTGCCTAAAAATTAGGAGGAATCAGAGTGGAGTAGCGATAAATTAAACATAAGAAACTAAGAATGAAATATGGACTTCTTCAAAATGAGCTCTCGTGATTTCTGGAACGGGATCGTACTCGTCGTTTTCGTCACCCATAACTTCACCAACTCTTAGTTTTTCTTTTTCGCGCTCCACTTCTTTTTCAATGCTTTCTCTTATAGCCAGTTTGCAAGCCCGTTGACATATTTCAGTTAGATCTGCACCTGAGTAACCCGGTGTGATTCGAGCTAAGCAACGAAGATCAACATCCTGAATAAATTAAAATAACAATGAAAAAAAACTCCAAATTTCCGGTAGCACTGTAAAACAAATCAAGAAACTTCTAATCAAAATGACTGGAAAACACTGTTGTCAGGATAAGCGCTAACTTTAGCAATTGGAGTCTTACGAAGAGCAGCATGAAGGATTTGTACGCGACTGAGTTCGTCTGGTAACGGGATGTATATCATTTGATCCAACCGGCCGGGGCGTAAAATTGCAGTGTCAATTATATCAGGCCTAGAAGAAACCAATCACATAATAGATCCAGATCGCTTTATCGTCATACAACTCAATACGTGTCTACTCTTATTACTACTACTTTAGGGACATCTAAATGTATAAAAATCCCAAAAAGCAACAACGAGGCTAAAAACCGAAATCTCATTGTTCAAAAGCAAAACGAAAAAAAATAACTAGAGACCAATAAAATTGCTAATGGAAGGTTAATAAGTAATTCCCTAAACCTGCAAAAAAAATGTATTCTTAACAAACCTATTTGTTGCTCCTATTATAAAAACATTTTTTTTGTGTGACATCCCATCCATTTCCGTTAAGATCTGATTGATAACCCTGTCTGCAGCTCCTCCACCATCACCGACACTCCCTCCCCGTGACTTCGCTACAGAATCCAGTTCATCGAAAAAGAGGACGCAAGGTGCGGCAGCTCGAGCCTATCAGGAAGAACGGCAGACGTTAGAGGAAAGAATACGAAGAGTTGTAGGTCTCAAAAAAAAGTGAAATGCTGTATTATAATACCTTGTCAAATACATCTCGAACATTAGCTTCTGACTCTCCAAACCACATTGTAAGTAATTCGGGGCCTTTTACAGAAATAAAATTAGCCTGACATTCATGAGCAATAGCTTTGGCCAGAAGTGTCTTACCACAACCCGGTGGTCCATAAAACAAGACACCACGTGAAGGTTGCATCCCAAACTTAACGTACTTTTCAGGGTGTTCCACCGGATACTAAAAAATGTGTCGCCCTTCAAATGCTCGTAGAGGAGCCAGCAAAAAACTAAGTCGACGTTAACAGCTCACTTGAACAAGCTCCTGAAGTTCTCTCTTTACGAGCTGTAGACCACCAATATCCTCCCAGCTAATGTTAGGTGTTTCTACTGTAGTCTCACGAAGAGTTGACGGAGTTCCTTTGCTCATAGCAAACTAAATAGGGAAAAAAGTACTAATAATATTGCGGAAAAATATTTTGTAATTGACTAGCCTGGAAATTCTCCATTGTCACGGCAAGTAAGTCCAGTACTTCGGCATCAATAGTTTCATCTTCAAGATCAATCAGTTCCATTTTTTCTCGAATCTGCTGCAGCGCTGCTTCAGAGCAGAGTGAGGCCAAGTCCGCTCCAACATAACCATGGCATTCATTTGCAACCCGAAAAACCAATGTTCTACAAGTCATTTGCAGAAGTTTGAAGTAAAACAGGTTTAAGATGTAAGATCTGAACCTGCTCCAGATCTACATCATCGTTGAGACGCATATTTTTCGTATGTATTCGGAGTATTTCAAGTCTTCCCACTGGATCTGGTATGCCAATATCAATTTCTCTGTCGAATCGACCAAACCTGCGCAATGCTGGGTCGATTGCATTCGGCCTATTGGTTGCCGCCATAACTAATACATGGCTGCGCTGTTTTAGACCATCCATAAGAGTTAGCAACTGCGAAACTATTCGGCGTTCAATTTCGCCATGCGTCTAAAAGAAAACGAGAATTGTGATAACAAAGAAAGTAGCTGAATCAAAAGTGTTTCTCTTTTGCATAAAGCAACTGAAACCCATGACTTTTTAAGGCGTTATGTAAGGCCTTATGAAATGATTAAGCACAGCCGAATATGATGAAATGAAGACGTTAAGAATCACTTTTTCTCTTTTCGGAGCAATTGCATCAAGTTCATCTATGAAAAGAATTGAAGGGGCGTTGTTCTCACACTCTTCAAAAGCCTTTCTCAAATTAGACTCTGATTCTCCAGCCAATTTACTCATGATCTCCGGACCTTAAAAATCAGGTGAAGAGCGTCTCCAATACTCCTGTAGTACTGAAAATCAGTAAAAAGTCAGTATTACAGCAAAAACACTCACCATTGAGAAGAAAGAAAAAAGCACCCGTCTCATTAGCTACTGCTCGAGCTACAAGCGTTTTACCAGTACCAGGTGGACCGTATAACAAGATGCCACGCGGTGGCTAGAACTGAATAAACTTAACAAAGAACGGCAATTTTTCAGCACAGTTTTTTCTTCAATTTTCACCCACTGATGCAACAAAATTGGTAAAGAAGCTACTGTAAACCAGTTGTTAATAAGCTAAAAAAATCATTACAACTGTTAAACAAATCTTTTTGGTGAATCTACACAACACAAAAATGATAAGTAAAATCATTTACTTTCACACCAATAGCTTTGAATAGTTGTGGATGTCTTAAAGGAAGTTCAACCATTTCTTTTATCTGTGCAAGCTGCTTTCGCATCCCACCAACATCATCATAGCAAATATCACTCATACTTTCTTCCTCGTCTTCCCTCTTTACTGACTCACCATCAATATAGATTTTAGTATCTGCAGCCACAATGCAACATGGAGCAGGGTCTACTTCTAAGACCTGCAAATTTAAAGAAAAAGTAATCGTGAAATAAACCAGGCGATTACATGAACAGACACGTGTCTGAAACAAGTAGCGAACCTTAAATTCGACTGTTCTCAACGCAGCCTTAACGGCAAATATGTCGCCTATATGAATAGGTCGGTATGTCTCAACAAAATATGGCTTCAGAAATACGTCAAATAAGTTCCTAAATCAACGAAAAAAGTATTGGTCTAATCAGAACAGCAAATTTAGGAAAATTGGAAACAGAAATTGTTGAGTTGAGTTATCAAACTGGCCCACCCTGTCAATCCTTCAATTGTATCATCAATTGGTGAAACGTGAATCTCCTTACCATAATTGACGTTTGGTGCTGAAGATATGCTAAAATCATGCCTGGTCAGAACAAATTAAAGAAAGTATAGTGTAGTCAGCCAATTCTAGAACTACGGATGAGAAGAAATACAATTGCCAGAAAAAAAACTCCTTAAAATAGAAAAAAATAATAATTTGTGTCTGCTTCCATAATAGAACCACTTTTGTGAAAGGAAAAAGTGGTGCTGTTCCAGAAGCACTTACTTTATGAGATCTGTATCGACGCAAAACTATCAAGAAGTTAATGCGTCTTCTTATATCTCAAAATGAGAAGCCGTTGTGGAACAGTATGACGGAATATGCTAAAATAACAGATATCCGAAACTAAAAGTTACCGCACGACATCGCCCAAGCGAACCCTCAAGTTATTGCGCACACATTTATTCATTAAAATTTTTTCATCCGGACACGTCTCGTCGGACAAAGCAATACACACGGTTTCCCTATGCCTCTTGCCTTTTAGAATAACCGTACCCCCACGATATAAATTCAGTTCGTCCATTTTAGCCTGCGAAAAACTAATTAATTGTAAATAACAAAACAACTTAAACATCTTTAAGCCAGTAGCGCTGTTGTCAAGGCAGATGTAAAGTTTCGTGAAGTACCTCTGATATGGTGACTATGGAATTATCATCATTAGGTGACCGGTCGACAATCAGACGATCTGGCCTAGCTTTTTGTTTCAATACTGCTGTAGCCAATTCTTCATGTCGCCTTGTTTTCTCATCTAATTGCCTAAAAGATGAAAAAAAAATTATGCGTGAACCCCTCTTTATATCCAATCGACAGTAAATTAATCACAGTTCCAAAAAAATATTTTTGATGCGTAAAAGTGTAGTATAACTTACATGGGAATAGAAGCCATGGTTTACTGAACTATACAGTCATGAAATAGCCCTAACTTCACCAACATTAGCCGTAGGCGCGCAAGTGTCCTATAAGTAACAACGTAAATGGCAACTGGACTGACATGAAGTGACAGTCCGTTCCTCAAGTTGTACAAAGAGTGTGTCTGAACGCCTTCCAGATACATCCTGCTGGCCAATTTGGTTGGTTTTCGTGAACAGCACACCATCATAGAACCGCGTTGTGCAATAAATGGCAACCAAACTAGCAGCAGTTTTCGATTCTGGGAGTATGACGCGATCAGACACGCTATCTGTGCCAATTTCTGCAAGCAAACACGTCTTTTATTCATGCCAACCTTAGTCGATAAGTAACAGCAATATTCTCAAGTTAAAATAATATCAAGTAATTAAGAAATCTTCCACTAAACTGCTACAATAGTTCTTAACTATACGACAAGCTTCTTTTTTTCAAGTATGGGCCATCCTAAGCAGAAGGTTAGGAAAGCATTAATAAAAATGACAAATTTTTGTGAGAAAAATGAAGAGCTGGAAAGGTTCTAGCGTCAAAGAATTCAATCTAACCTTTAATTGGTATATTACAATAGTAACGACAACTGTCAATAATAGACCGCCTTAATACTTAAATTGTTAAGAGCAAAATGACGGAATTTTGCACCTATCTTTCTAAGATTACCGGTAGTTAACAGTAACAACAGTGATAATCAGTAACGCCAGTGATAACCCAGAATACATCATTATAGTGTTTGGTCGAGGGGTAACAGATTTAGGAAAAACTGTCAGTAAGAAACAAAAGAAGAAGAAAGAGAACTTAAAATGACCATAACAGTCCACAGAACTGCATGATACATCTTTTGCAACGTTGACAGGGGTTCCGTCATTGAACCACACCGCTGGAACGTTGTCATCATCGGCGCCGTAAATAAAATTTTTGCTGATTTCTGAATTACACTTAAGTTGCACACATAATATGTCGTGTATACATCGGTATGTTACTTGTTAAACTCAACAGACTTCAAAATTAAGGAGTGAGTAAACGATATCAGGAAGAAAAGAAAAAAAAAGTCAACAAGCGGCTTGAGTATACACAATTTGTTAAGCCTTCTCCAAATCGTTCAATCAGTGGTACAACATTAGCAGTTTCTCCAATGCTTACTGTAGTTATCCCATTGAAAGAAGTTGCTGCAGCAACAAAAATTTTTTTGTAACGGCAGTTTACACTATTCGCATCTGAGCAGTTTAGCAGATTCTAGAAATTTTCAAATTAAGGTGTAGAAATATCCATTTTTAGATCAGTCAAACTAATAAGACTTCAAATTCCTGAAGTTGAATTACGGCTACTAACTTGTTTTCAAGAGAGTCACTTACTTGGATATAAAATCTGTCTGCTCGACACGCTAACCCTAATCGGTCCTCTAAAGTTCTGCTACGACTAACTTGCTGTTCTGTTGCTAACTTGTAGTTATTGTCTAAAAACAAATATGCATGCCTTGTTTACTGAATTGACTGTTAGACTGATACCTGTGATGTGAACAAATCTTTCTTTTATTTTGTGTGTTTCCGTAACAAGCAAACTTTTGGTTGTAAAAAAAATATTGCCTCTTCAACACTCAAGGTTTTGGAAACGGACTGAAAACTCAGATTTTGAGTTTCAGCTGGTATTCGCACTACTTATATGGACTTGCGTTTCAAAAACCACAAGTGGCGAGCAGAAAACTTGTAATCAACCAGTCATCATGAATATCCGTTTTGTAAACGACCGCATAAACCTGTGTTGAGACTAAAGAAAGAGGAGGAACGATTTATGCTACTGTGGCCCTGAATTCATACGTCACCGATGCGTGAGAGGAAACAAAAACGTTTGGTAGACGATGTCAAGAGTTAAAATCAGCTCATCAAACTTGACGGTTTCGTGAGTAACAAGACAGAACAAGACAGACGAGGAACTATTTTATGTGTGGACCGTACACGATAAGGTCCATTTGAAAACTAAAGTATTTTAGTTCTTAGTACAAAAAAAGAAACTAAATGCGTACAGGTGTAAAAGTAGCATCTGCAACTGAAGTTTACTGTACGCCGTTAAATAATGCTGTTTCAGAAGGTTTAGATAGAACACAGCGAGATAAAAAATTGCACAATAACTGTTCAAAGAGTAATTTTAGCATGCCAACCACCATCAATAACGTTTGCAAATTGCATAAACTCAGATTCTTGAAATCTGTAGTTGTCTACTAGTTTATCAAGTCCGCAGAAGTGTGAAGCCCACAAAAATCATAACTTCAACATCAACGAGCGGCTAATTCAATTAAACACTGTACTGACATAACGCGGAAAAACACCGTACCGATACTGTAGGGGTTTACGACAAGTTTCAGCTGGTTGACACAGTATCTTCGGTTAAAGTGGTTCAAGTATTATCTGCTGATCAACAG
>UXUI01007195.1:64141-74163 GCA_900576705.1 Enterobius vermicularis | reverse complement strand
TGGAACTTCAAGAGCTTCTTGAAATGGAAATTATACGAAAAATAACTAAAATTATTTAATTCTGCAAATAGTGGAGAAAGTTATAAAATTTCAAGATTGGTCATAGCTGGCCACAATCTGTTGGAGTCTGACATTTTTTGCAGTGTACTAATTTATACTGAGTTGAACTTATGAGGTAATTCTCTATGTTCTGCTATCCGTAATTCAAACGCTGTCATTCTGCAAAGCTTGATAATGATTTGTAATATTGAGGTAGGGACTACGGTTTTGCATGAAACTGCTTACGTTTATCATGTGATCTGACTCTCATTTTTTGCATTTTTAGCTTCCATCCATATTCATTGGGCTCTATTAACTGGAGTTTGTTGGATACTCAGATACAATACCGCAATATTTCTGCATTTAGTGAAGACGATATCAGATGTTATTCTGCAAAGTCTGTTCAATAATACTTTTGGAAATTTGGGTTTTTCTGCCTCTGTCAACTTGTCCATCGCGTTTTCTATTCTTATTTAGTCATTAAGTCTTACTTTTTATATTTCCAGATTTCTTCTTACACCGTCTTGTCTGAACATAACACGTTCAATTTTGCATGATCGTCTTCACGGGGATGTCTATAGTAATCTGCTGAGTTGCCCGAGATTCAGAAAGGAACAAAAAGACGGTTTTGTCAGAATTCTAGAATTTATGAATCGCTTGAAAACAAAAGCTGGTTCTGTTCCAGTGCCCGCGAAGAAGTACATTCCAAAAGTTTTTCTATTATTTGACACAGAAAAGTCGTAGTTCATACAGTGTACGTATATAATCCACTAGTGTAGTTCCGTTATAATTTTTTTTGTCTGTCGTTATTTTAGAGCATCTGGAGCGAGTTGCTCTCCTGAAAAAGGTTCAGAAAGTGTGCTTGATATTTCAAATAATAATGCAGTTTTTCGCGCCTGGAACGAAAGTTACACACCTCTTTTCTCACAAGAGTTAAATCAGAAGTGAGAATTTTTTTGTTACGACCAACACTAGTCCTTACTGCTTACTTAGCAGATATTGCCAGACTATCTTTTAGTACTTAGAGAAAATACATATTTTTATAGATTCCCACCTTACCTCTTTCTTTCTGTCGATTTAGTAGATTGGATTATGACTAATGTGAAGAGTTTGCCACAGCGTGATGCAGCTTTAGAATACTGCAATATGGTGGGAATACTTCGCAATATTCAAGTACTACCCGTTGGTATATTTTAAATTGGTATTTTATACTTCATAAAAAGTGCTTAACACTTTTTTTTTGAATTCACAGTTAATGCAGACTCTGTAAATTCTCTTACTTTTTAATCTGAAATTTTTTGCAGATGAAGTTTCAAATGCATTTAGCAGCAAATGCAAGTCCTTTATTGACAGAACATTTCCTATGCGGTATGGTTTTGTTCTTTGCCATTTTCAAAGCACCAAAACACCACGCAAATCTTGGTCTCCAGCGATACAGTGTGAATTCATTGACAGGTTCTCTTGATTAAAAACCTATGGTTGTTTTGAATAACTTGAATAGTGGATTTTTCTGCAATTTTTTATTAATTGCAAATTTTATTTGGCTGGAATAATTGTATTTAGTAGCCAGGATCAGTGTCGGAAGACAACAAGCTGCATTGAAATAGATTTTTTTTCTCATATGCAAAGAAGTAACGATCTGAGTGGTTCTTACCTGCCGCCAAACATTCCTCAGTTTACAGAGTGGGGGAAGGTAATTCTTGGTTTTCTTACTTTTGAGCGGGCCTCTTGTAAGCGAGCAGTTCCTGAAAAGTATTTTGAAGGTATATAAGTCGACAGTGGTTTAATCTTGTTAATCTTTTATTTTGTAAAAAACTGCTTTATATGTATTGATTAATGGATGGGTCAGCAGTGTGTTTTCAAAGTCAGAGAAGTATATTTTCTTCAGATTTTAGATGAACTTCAGTTCAACTTACAGCCAGGATGCCGCATACAACTTTTCTCTTCAATGGTATATGGCCACAGGTCAAACTGTTGCGGAGCTTATACGTCAGTGGTGTAGTAAAGCTACAAATTGTCAGCATAATCTCTTTCCCATACCCACTGTTCCTATTCCTTGCTATGCGGATCCACTGTCGCTGCCTTTAAGACGCCCGATTGCAATCCCTTTCAATCCGCCAGGGTATTCCACAGAAGAGGTTAAAACAGATTAACTAGTTCAAACCTTGTTTTAAAATCTTATTTTTGTAATTTCATTGGTTTTTAGGTTTCAAAAGCTGTTTTGGAGATCATGCAAGCGTTTGGCTTCATTGCTTTGGGGTGTCAAGTACATTATGGAAGGCGGTATGTCCATGTGTCTGGCGGGATGTTCCTTGTGTACGACACGTTAAAGAAGATTTTCCTCTGGGCCTGGAATCATATGCTTAGTAACCGCTTCAGATCGAACACGTGAGTCGTTATCAAATGAGTGATACGTTGCACTTTTTATTCAAAACACCCTAAACGCAATCACTGTTTTAATTGTGTGAGTGCCGTGGTTTAGAGGCTGTACGGAGGAGTTCCAGGACTATATGCTGGCTGACTTCCGTGATTTCTGTGCTGGACCTCGAGCTGTAAAATTCTTAGATGATATCTACCTTGCGCGGAATTTGTTTGATCATTAAACCAATTCCGAGAGTCAGTGATTGTCATTTTACATGGAATAAAATGTAGTTATCGTTTCCCGGGTACTTTTTTTCATCGGGTATTGAAGACCCGTCGCTACTGTATATTTATACCAGTATTTTTCAAGGATGATGAGAAGGTTAAAAGTTTGTATGATTATTATGGGGAAGTTCACGTTGAAGGTTAATTTTTTGCTTTTAGATAAAATAGAATGTTTCTGTGGTAATTTTTATTTTCTTTGCTCGCTGTTGTTCTTCCTGCCTTATACGCCCGAATAGGGAAGGATGACTTTTATAGTGGCTTTATTTCCCTGACGGAGGCTTTTTACTTTGGAATGAAGCGCTTAATCAGTGGTTTCGGGACTTCTTTCGTTGCTCAACTTTCTACCTTTCCACCTTTTTAAGTTTTCTACCTAGTTTCAGATTACTTTGTTGAATACACTGGTAGTATTACTGGTATATAGGGCAAGTGTCTCACACGAACTTATGAAATACGCTCAGTTAGTCGTCGGTCCTGCTGGCAGTGGCAAGGTTAGATCATTTGAGGACTTTGGTGTTTTAATTTTACCTGAAACTGAAAGGCAGCGCTGCTCTTATTTCTCGTTTGATCCTGACCTCTATCGTTCAAACTCGCTGATTTTAGTCAACTTATTGCTCAACAATTCAACAACACTGCGAGAATATTCAGCGTACTGTTTTTGTTGTTAACCTCGACCCAGCTGCAGAAGTTTTTAACTACCAGCCGGCAGTCGGTGTGTTGAAGTTTTATTAATTTTCCTTTGCTTGAAATACAATTTGAATAAGGATGTTGAATTTTTGATTTTGGAGGCTGTTCTTATTTTATTGAAGTAGTTTGCTGTTTAGTTTTAATTGTTTCTAGATGTTCGAGACTTGATAAGTGTTGATGATGTTCAAGAAGACAAGGACCTCTCATTCGGTCCTAATGGAGCTTTAGTTTTTTGCATGGAGTACTTAATTGAAAATCTAGATTGGCTTCATGAGCAACTTGACGAAGCAGAAGATGATTATTTTTTATTTGATTGCCCAGGTATTACCTGCTTTATTTTATTTGAGAAGTCTCATTTTTTGACGTGATCGCAGCTTAAATAATTTCATGACAAAACAACTTTTGTTTTAGGACAGATTGAATTGTACAGTCATTTACCCGTGATGAGTCAACTTGTGGAAGCACTGAAGTCTTGGGACTTTAATGTGTGCACAGTTTTTCTTCTGGATACTCACTTTGTGTTAGACGTTGATAAATTCTTAGCTGGTGCTTTAACTACACTCTCAACAATGGTTACGCTTGAGGTTGGTACCATTTTTAGATGTTAAGTTGTATCTTTCCGAATGGTCCGATTAGTTATTTGTATTTTTTATTAGGTGCCTGCAGTTAACGTTTTGACAAAAGTTGACCTTTTATCGGAACGAAACAAAGCCCTTCTGGAAACATTTTTGGAAGCCGACTCCAGTTCACTTCTTCGTAGTGAAGAAACTACTCCATGGAATGCTAAGTACCGAAGACTTACAGAAACCATCGCAACTGTATTGGAAGACTATAGCCTCGTGAGGACGTTTGAATTTAAATAAAACTAAGAGTAATTAAAGATTTTATCAAATACTTTATTTTTTCTGAATACTTGTATTTCTACCACCAAAAATATTTAGGTGAGGTTTGTCCCCCTCGATAACACAGATGAAGAAGCAATATCCGACTTATTACTTTTAATTGACAACACCATACAGTACGGGGAGAACCTGGAAGTGGGTCAATGTTCTTTAAATCTACAAAGTCACTGGGAGTGACATTAATTTTTTCATAACAAGGAATTTCCTGAAAAACAGCTCTTACATTTGTAATTAGTAATGTTAGGTTTTGGGATGGAACAGAGGACTTTGGGAGCAGGTGCCGGCCTAAACTCTACTATTTTCGGCAGAGTCTCTTTTCAGGGGCTTCATGTACACTCTTGCGGTTACGTTCTTTTTTGAAAATGACGCAGAGTAGAGCGTCGACATAAAAAAGCAAGTGCGCTTGTTTGCATGTTCTGTAAAAATTGAGGCGATTTACCGGCACAGTTTTATCGAGCAGCGTGAAAGTTTGGAAGGAAGCTGCTTGAAACCTCCATGGCTACTTTGCAAGAGAGATGAGGCGGGAAAATGGACGAAAATTGGACTCGATCTAGGGGAGGAAGCTCTTGTCGAGCAAATTCGGTTCTTAAATTTGAAAAATGCCCTTAGCTTTCATGTTTGGAACTCCGAACACGAATCAAAGTAGCTTAAAGCTACACTGCCAGTTTTCAAATGGAACTGTGAATTGGAAGTTTAATGTCTGAGTAAAAAAGTTCAGGATGAAGTTTCTACTTTATTTATTTAGGTCCGTGACGCGTATCCAGAAGAGAATGACGACAACGATTTATGAATCTGGTGGGTTTGAGGGTGTTTTCTACGTGTGTTGTGTTCTAATATTTATTGCATTATTTTTCTTTTGTATGTGTGACGGAACAAAATAAATTTCCGTATTTTGAGGATGATTCGCACTAAATGATACCATCAACCTAATTAGTACGGATAAAGTCCAAATACGGCTGTAACAGGAACAATAAAACAAGGAACCTATATACAAGAAAACACAACTGATCGAGATCGCATAAAAAATTTTCGACTAGACTAACAGTGAGTCCATAGCGGTATTTCAGCATTAAATCTGTCGCACCTTACTGCCTTAAGATGTTCATCTGGGAGTGTTAATTCCTCGTCGCACATGAAACATTGCAACTTACAGTGCTGGTGTGTAGAGTCACCAACTGAAGCAACATTTCCAGTTGATAAATGCCTCTGTCCAGGAGATACCTAAATAATTGCAATTATCTTTGGACTCCTATCTCGGAAATTAGTAAAAAAGAATTTCACAAAAGCTTTCTTCATCTGTCACCCAACATCAGATTTAAAGTGGAAATAGCATCAGAAATAAATAGTAAATTGTAAATATTCGTACACGTACTGCAAGTGGCGCAAAATTCATTGATTCATGCAACACCCATCTTGCACCCCATATTTTTGTAGCTTGAACGAACTGAGTGAAATTTTCAATATTGTCGAAATTTATCTAAAAAAAACTAAGCACTCATAAAATAGAAGATAATATTTCAGCAGAGGAAAGAAGACCTGTACAAATCGGCTTTTTTGATCTCTTTTGATTAGTTCAGTCAACCTCAATTTTAACCAGTGGATTCACTTGAGCAAAATTAAGATTTGGAAGAGACACATTCGGGCTAAGAACAACTAGTGGACAAAGCTAGATGACAGCGTCAAAACATTTGTCACTTCTTCATGCACTATTGACTAATTCACACTAAGAGGTCGAATACGTTCAAAGCTAGTATATACAGTAAACCAATGTTCACATACGTACCATCAAGGAGATTCGTGTGCCAATAAAACCGTAGATTGCAAATTTATGAGAATTCCAGGTAGCTGCATATTCAACAACGATATTTTCGGGTGCTTTCCTCAAGCTTTTCAACAAATATGCTGCATATTCCAAAAATTTACCACTAAGACTTTCCAATGCACGTTCAGTTGCCAGTGTTTCCAGCGATTTAATCATTTTATGGAATTCGTCCATCCATAAATTGTTTAATATTCGTATAGGCAGTGTTAATTCATATGAAATATATTTTCAGCACTACTTTTCAGCTGCAGTATTATGACTCCTCTAGCGTTTATGTAAGTCTGAAAATGAGAGAAAATTAGATAACTGAAAGCTTGTTGCTGCGAACGGATACGAATTTATCAGCAATCTTATAAGCATATAAGATTATAGCGAATCTCCTGATATCGTCCGCTTTTCAACACGTAATTGGAATAACAGTAAATTGATCAGCAATTAACAATTTTGTCAACCTAAATCATATTCACTTAGAAATGTAAAATACCGTTATCCTTTCACAAATAAATAAACATACCTAACTTTGAAGCTATTTGGACACAGTTAGGAAACTTAGAAACAGCAAGGGAAAACGACAACGATACGGACAACGATAGATAGCGGAAAACAAGGAAAGGCGGAGTGGTAAAAAAACATCGAGTATTAAAACTGAGAAGAAAATATTAATTAAAATGTAATTTAAAGTGTCACTAGAGAAATAATTGACTAATTGTGTGTAAAAATCGAATATTTTCTAAATGAAAATTAATTATCCACCTGCTTGAATTTTGACGAGGAAATAAACAGCAGTAAATATGAACATGCACATAATTGTACCAAGTTTGTACTCTAGACCATTCCCACTCATTCCAGGCTTTTTTAAGATTAAATTTTTTTCAATTTAATTAGGAAAAAATCATCCAAGAAAATTAGAACAAAACGAAAGGAACTGATGACAAAAAAAAAGACCAACAATAAGAACAACGCGAACGATAAACGACTACAGGCGATAACACTGACAAACGACAATATAAAAACAAAAGAAAAAAAATGGAAATTAATGACCAAATTAACGAACAAAGTATCACCGAACACCAACGGAACGTCGTCACCTGATTTCAACTAATATACACGCACCTACCTATATTAATACGTTTCTTCTACGACAATCAAAAGAAAACACCGGTCATACAATGATGTTCAGCAAAGTCCCGCACAAAAAATACCCATTCACAGATTCCAGTAGCCAGCAGTTAATTTCAGATCCGACTCCTCAACTGCATTTACTTGATTACTCTTTCCCTATTTCTGTCTCCTCCTCCAATTGCCGCAAATAAACCTCTTGTTAATTATGCAATTTCTTCTTGTACTTCCTACACTACTACTACTACTACTACTACTACTAGCTTGTTTGTTCGTCATTTCCTTCCTTTTTAGCTTTAGAAACAAATAGTTTTGTTAACTCAACAGCTAAACTAATTTTATATCAACTAGCATTACTTAGTCCGTCAGTGAACCAATGAATGTTGTCCATCGTAAAGCAACTTCTTTTTCTTAACAGTACTTGAACGTAACAAACAACATCAATCATCATCAAACATACATTTATTATCGAAATGCCTTATCAAATTTCCTTTTCAAAAACACAAAGTTTCCAAGAATCAAAAGAGAAAAAAAAATTCCTCTCTGTAAAGTCAATGCAAAACAAACCATCAAATTCAAATAACAATGAGCATACTGTACTGTACTTTGAATCTCAATAAAAAATTCCATATAATCAGTGTTAATTTGAAAATTTTGAAAAAAAGTGTTTAAAAAAAACGTCCCTTTGAAAAAACTCATTTTTTTAAGAAGGTCGTTTTTTGTTTTAAACAGTTATTTTCAGAGATTGCAAAAATTTGTTTCCCCCCCCCCCCTTTTGCTGCTAATTAAAAAGAGAGTAATTAATTTCATGTGTTTCTATCTAAACATTTCTAAACATAGTCGAAAAAAATAACAAAAAATTGTTCTTTTTACATTAAATTTCTCAGACATTACACAGACAATATAGGTAACAATGAATAAGTAGAGCAAAAAAAAGTGTTTAGTAGACCACAAAAATACCGGAAACAATTTTGAACTAAATTTAAATGCAATTAAATAGAAAATGATGCAGAAAATGTGAGCAGAAAAAAATAAAGATTAAAATAAAAGAAATAAAAAAACAAGATGTATTCGGGAAAACTATCATTAAAAATTATATATCCGTAAAATTTCAGAACAGATATTATGAAGAATTGTCATTCTCAAAAGCGTCATCACTTATACGTTCAAATGAAGTCAACTAACGCCAAAGTTGGCGTATGGTAAGAAACGCTGTAGACGGCAAATTGGTTGCTGAAAACGTGCACTAAATGTCACTTTTAACCACAACAACCAACAGTTCACTTAGAGAATGGCATTGTTGTTATACCATTGAATAGTAAATTTGGAAACAACCAACGACAACACTAATACAACAGCAATTTTCAAAATTTCGGTTACGTCAAATATGTATAAAAAGTTCGACAGACCAAGAAAAAAAAAAACAGACAATCAATGTTAAACCTACTGAATTAGTAGCCTTACCAAATGCAACTGTGCATTTTCAAAGTCATTATTACAATGGCAATGGCCGAAGAAAAGTTCATGAAGACTTTCTTGTAGAAACTTTCAAAAGATTTCTTCAAATTTATCACTGACAAACATTAAACCTGTTTATCCCCCTTAGAATACCACTAAAACTATTAACCATCACTCACCCCCTCTCCTCCCAAACAATCGGCTGATCAATAATTACGTTTTCAGTGAATAATCGCCTCAGCAGAGCTTCATTAAAGACGATACTACAGCTACGGTACGAAAAATCAAACTATTACGATGGTATAGTCCGTACGAATCAATGCTCCAGAACCATACCCACAAATACACATAGACGCACAAACATGCAAACATATAAGATAGTTGGTACCAATTACAGTTCCACCCTTATTGCACCAGACAATTCTTTAAGTTTTTCAATTTGAAAAGAACAGAAAAATTGTATGCTTATCGATTTAGCAAAAGCACTAAAAAAACACTATGGTTAAACAGCGGACTGAACTACCAATTAGGCAAATGTGTTGTATCTTGAATAGATGAAAAAATCACAAAATTAAACAAGCAAAAATATTTATTGTTGACAAGACTTATCCTTATCACCGTCAAGGCAAAATAATTTTGAAAAAGAAAACATTCTCTACCGATACTATCTTTGGTAATCAGCAGTTAACGATCAAAAAATTTTTTAAAGATTATTCAAATAAAAATGACTGTTCCAAAAATATCCCAACATAACTTTTTACACGATATTTCAGCGACTGTGAAACAACAAATAAAGGCCTTAAAATGCAATAAAAAACAAAGCATTCAAAAAAATTTTTATTTTCAAATAATGATAAATATAGCGTACAGACAAAAGAATCTTTACAGTGCAAACATTACTGAAAAAAAAAATCTCTGAAATTACTCTGCAATAGAACAGATTAAATTCGAAAAACTACATTGCAGCCAATGACAAAAGACACTAGCTGTATTAATATCAAAAACGATGCAGTATTTGCTAAGATGGTAGTTATTCAAAAAATTTGATCATCTGAGTCCCCCAAATTTAACTAAGTTCTTCATGAACGTACTCCGGAAGAACATACTTCAGCATCCTTCAACTAACAGTTCACAATTCTCATTTTAAACCTGCATGGCCATATCAAAAAAAAACAAAACCAACAAAACTAGAGCCCACCCTTCCCTTGTTCTCAGTTCCGGAGGGCCAAATTGATACAATCTACAGTGGCGCGAAGCGAGTCTATCACAATTGTCGCCGGTGCCGTCTCCTCAACAATGGGGTCAAAGATGCATTTAACGCTGTGCTGTTTGAAAGGTGGGAAATATAGAAT
>UXUI01007195.1:51296-61572 GCA_900576705.1 Enterobius vermicularis | reverse complement strand
TTTTTTTTTAATGTTAATTTTGTGACTGGTTTCGTTCATATTGATGAATTAGCATTTTTATACTGTTTTTATATTATATGAAAGGTTTAATTACCCAAGTTTGAGGCTAATTGGCAAGTTGTATTGTCAATCTTCAAGTAAACGTCGTCTTATTAAATATTGAAGACCCGCGTGGCAGCGAAATTTGGTGACAAACCAACTAGGAGGGTCACCGTGAACAGTTATTTAACAAGAAGGAAAGGCCAGAGGAAAAATCTTTTTTTTTTTTGTTTTATACAGATGGTTATAAGACTCTAGACCTACCTGTAAAAGGAGAGCGACAAGAAAACTTATACCACTCAAGTGTCAAGATTAGATTTTCACTGTTGTGTCTAAATATTGTCAGTTGAGCAAAACAATTGATGGCAAACAAAATCAACTGATGAACCAAATACTAGAATGGAAATTTATTATAAAACATTGATCAGGTTATGACGGCAATCTAATATTACCCAACGAAAAACTCAACTTGTTGAAGCAATAACAGTAGGCAAAAGGTCTGCTCGGAAATTCAAAAAACGCTATAATTTTTAACAGACGCGACTGTAACTGGTTAAACCTATGTGACGGCAGTCAGCTTATCGCAGTGGTGCAGGTATGTAAATGACATTATGATGTTCACTACAGCCACTAATTATGCAATCCAAGTTAAATCAGAGCGTCTTTTCTAATCAAATAGTTCTTTGTCTAATGTAGAGGTGACCATTCGACCATTAATTACAGGCCTTGCCCATGTAAGTGAGGAGGTCAGAAAGTGGAGTCATTACAGATTATCTGAACTTATGGCAGTCGTCATGGGAAAAGGATCAGTGATTTCACGCTAGCAAACTGTAGTGATGGAATACGTGAAACGATACATCGATCACAATAGTAAGAGTTTTAGAGGACAATTTGCTATAAATAAAATCCTAATTTTTTTGTCACTAAAATTTGCAATTTAAAGTTCATCTAAGATTATTGCACTCAAAAAAGATTTCGGTAGAGAACACTGGAACTAAAAATGCGGTTGTGGATTAGGCCGGATAACCTTAATGCACATGAATTTGTTAAATCTAATTGTCCTATTTTCAATTTTAGAGCAGTGTTTTTGATTAGATATTTCTAACAACTTTTTTCACACTTGGGACTTTAACGGGTCGGATGATTAAATACGAAAATGAGAATTGTCTCTGTTGCTAAGTGGTAAAAAAAAGCGACCAGTTTTCCATTTTTCTAGGATAAAAAGTTATTAGTGTAGTAGACATGCGACAGTGGAGTAGACAAGCCTGATCTAGATGACCAGGAAAAAATGATGAGAAACCCTCGGACAGCACAAATGTGCCAGATCAAAAAATTTTTGAGCATTGAGAAAGAACTAGGAGAGCAAATGAGGGAGGACGACCAGTGATGACAGTAAGCAAGGAAATAAGCCATGAAAGCAATAAATGTACGAAGAAGTGTTAAGACGTTAACCTGACACACCTAGTTATTTGTTCTATCTTAGTTCTTGTTTTACAACTGTGTGCAGCTTTCTCACAATGTTATGTTTTTGCTGTTTCAACTGTTGCTGTTTTACATACATTTACTGTAAGGTTTAATTACTCAAATCTGAGGGAACGGATAAAATAAGTTCTTGAAATCTGCTTGGCAGAATACGCTGGCTTTAGTACTACAAAGAGACTGAAGTTATCTACTTCAAACAATGAGGGACAGGTAAAAATAAACTGAGAATTCCAACTTTATTTAGACAGCTAGCATCAAGCTTCTGTATTTTACCACTCAAACATCTCTTTCTCTCTGTACAGCCTCTTTAACTTACTTGGCCTAACTGCAATTATTTCTATTCTCCTACCTAACTCGTATAGAAGCTGTTCTAAGAAAACAACTTACATTTTGAAGATCCCTTACAAAAAAGTTTATCCTTCCATACGAAAGTTAATTTGGATGGTATAGAAGAACTTAAGTTCTGCTAAGCCATATGACAAAATGCCGGTTTTATTTTTGAATGCCAGTTTGAGAAAGCAAAAGATTCTAGCATTTAGCTTAACTGATAAGCAACAGGCTGCGGCAACAACCAAGATTTTTAATAGTTTTTAATGACTGGTACTAAGTCAGATACTAATTCTGTTTTACTATAGGTTGACAGTCAGAAAAATTCTGAAAAACAACTCCAATTTTCCAAGCTTTAAGCTGGATTTTTATATAGAAGACAAAAACGACTCTGTTCATTTTCAATGACAACAAAATCTCATCTATATAATAATTAAAGTCCAGACTTCACATTTCATTTTGAACAAGCCACATGTGACTGTAACAGTGAAACTTGCTCAGAAAGCAATAATTATTGTCAGCAGTAAAAAGGTTAAGTGCAATCAGAATTATTGAGTAAGTTTATTCAAAAGGTTAAAGCAACTTGCTCCATGTGTTTTTTAGATTTTCGTCGTTTCTTGATGCACTGATAACAGTTTTTTAATGGAAGTTGTGTATTTCGTTTCAGAATCTTTTCAAAATGAAAACTGTGAGGCGCAGGCATTAAAGGGTTGATGATATAGACTATAAAAAATCCTCGCTGATTCGAATTTTTCAGTCAAATGATTCGATTACATTTCGATTAATGTCGATGAATTCGTTGAACCCCATAAAAATCTGACAGCCATCTTCTATTGTTAAAATTAACCAAATGTAAAAAAGGCATAAAATTTTGAAAATTTTCAATTTATATGCTCTAAACTGTAATTGAGCTGAAATTCTAAACCATGTATCATAAAAAACTTTAAATTATCATAAGCAATGTTTAGTTAATTGAGTAAGAGTTACTATTTTACTTTATTATTTTTGTACTTTATTATCTATTTACTAAATCACAATTTGTAAAATGGAGTCATTTATTGTCATTAAAACCAGTAAAAGTCGGTTGACGTGATTTTATTCTGAAATAAATTGTGAAGATATTACTGTAGTGAATCAAAATTGAAATTCATTCCGCAGTTTGGTACATTTACACAGTTGTTATACACTTACCATTAAACCTAAAAGATAATTTGCTCTTTGCTCGTGCAAATTATCTACGCTGCTACAGAAAATTTACTCTGACTAAACTTAATCTTGTTAAACACTTGCAGAGCTTTAATTGATAAAACATTTGTACAATCTAACTGCCTCCTTTTCGCTAAAAATTAATAAACTTATTACCTATTCGGCTCAGTCTACATAAAACTCACGAGAAATATAAGTACACCACGAAACCTGGAGTATAAGAAATTTAGATAAGAAACCCTAAATTGAAAAATTTAAATCACGGTGTTTCAACAAAAGCGAAATTAGCCGTAATAAGAAAAGTTTAGTTAAGCCTTTAATTAACTCAGATTAAGTACTCCAGAGATTACAAGTCTTACTACAATAGAGTGCCTAAGGTCAACCGTGCTTTTTCAGTCACGCACCTCCAGCCCTTTTCGGCAAAGTTTTGAATAGAGCCTGTTTTAACTCTGTCTTTCCACTCCTATTTTGAGTGAGCGATCAGTATGATAACCACTGCCTGGTTAGGGGTTTCCACGAGAAACTTGAAGGTTTTCCGTTCCAATTCTTTTCGCAAACCCTGTTGCTTTTATATTCCGCGGCATAATACCTTTTTCTGTTCCTTAACGGGTGCCCTACTAATAGTGAAATGTTTAAGTAAAATTAAGTAAAACAGGTTCTGAAACTATGGAAGCTATAAGTAATAAGTTACATGTCTTCAACAAACAGCTACGTTATTCTTCAAAAGACAAATTATTATAAAATGGAAAGTAAAATCGATTTGAAAAAAGCCATATGGTAATTAAACTGTCTTAGTTTCTCAGCAGACTCTCAAATCGCCTGACTCAATGTTGCTGCTCTTCCAGTTTTTCGCTTCTGTTTTGCATCAAATGATTTTTCTTCGAAAAGATATTGTTCCAGGAGGTTTGCTGAATTTTGAGAAGTGAGCAGCAAACAGGTAAACCTTTCGTGATACTAGACAGTTCAATGGTTGTTTTAGCTATTGAAAATTCTGTATAAACTTGACTATTTTGCTCACATTCTGTCTCTGAGCACAACTAATATTCACGTAACTTTATACAATTTGAAATTTTTGCATAGCAATGCTTTTCGTGAAACACTTTTCAGACTCATAACACACGGTAAATTTTAAAAATATGACTGTGCTCAAAATTTCACAACTTGAGTTTTCAAATGAGTCGAGCCATGCGGCTCTGTAACTACCAATCAGTACACCAACAATCTTATCATGCAAATGGCTATTCAGCAAGGCCTTTCATCTTTTCCTTCATAGCCGCACTCAGTGCCACGCAGCTAAAAAGTGAATGTAGTAGCCGAAACAAAAAATAAAAAGTAAAAAATCTCTTTCTTGCTACTGTATTTGAAAGTTTGTCAAAGGCATTGTTATGTTGATTACAACTAAAGATAATGTGCAGCCTTACCAGACAAAAAGTAATTCTTTTTAAGCCTATCATTAAATGCCTGCAAATTCTGTAGTCCAGGATTACTTTTTCCTACTGCGTTTAATTCAGTTAAGCCTTACAGACTTTATCAAAGTTGACATTTCTGTCGGAGTTAGCAAATTTGAACGAAAGTGATGAACCAGAACCATTCCAGATTCCTTTAGAATTTTATAAAATTCTAATAAACTTGATTGTCTGTGCATCACCTGTTGCTTATCTAATCCAAAAACTACTCTTCTGCCCAGGAATTTCTTGAAGTTTTGTATATTTGGTAAAATTAGTTGCATGCGTGGCAAAACTTATAAATGCTATAATTCTGAAGCTTAGTTTAGAAATCTTAACTTTTAGGCTTTTTAGGTTGGGCATAGCTTTGAAATGTTGTCATTTTACAATACAAAAAAATTTGAAAATGAAGAAGAGATTTTCTTTAAACCAAAGAGGTTTTCTCTTTACACTTTGAATAAGGTAAAGTTCAGGTTGTTAAAAAGAATGAGAAGATGGTGCGAGCGACGGTTTGTTATTCAACAGAGCAAGAGCTAAGGGTCGCAAGAAACAGATTTGTGAAAGCTTTATTTTATCTTTTTTTCAGAAGGAAATGCAAAAGAACCTCAGTAGTCGATCTGTCAACCATTACTTTTTTCTGCTGCTAGTATTCTTGAACTAAGGTATGTGCTGCTGAAGCAAGGCTAAAAACTAGGAGAACATATAAAATACGTTGAAAAGGCTCCTTTTTATTCAGGAGTGCGCAACACTTCGTGTTATTTTTCCGAAGTAGATATAACTATTTGGAAAGGTAAAATTTTAAGAGTTTATAAGTGATTTGTTTGCTTAAAAAATAGATTAAAAAGGTAAGGAGATAATATCTGCTGCTTTACAAATGGAGTCCACATTTTATTATCTGTAGTTTTCACCTAATTTTGCATCGTTTCAGTCTTTTTCAATTCAAAGCATTACAGATTAACGTTAAAGAAAGCTTTAAGTTGTAAATTTTTTTCTTTTTTTTTCCTGACTCGCTGGTCTACTTCTTTTCAAATACATTTATGAAAATCATCAAATTTGAAAAATATGCTGACACCGTTGACTTTGAGTCGTCAAACGGGTAAAAAATTTTAGAGCTAAACGATCCCAGATCGTATTTAGAACAGGAGGTAAAGAAACAGTTTTTAAAGACCAAGTGACACAGAACTACTTTTAACTTTTATTCTTCCCATGTTCTTCTTAAAGATATTCTATTACGCACATTTGTCTTGCGCAAAGATTTGCAATGATAGAACCTAAAACTGGTGGCTTGCACTAACCTTGTTTGTATGTTTAGACCAGAAAACAACTTCTTAATATCCCTCTCCAAATTAAACAGATTCCAGTTATCTGTGAAGGTATTTTGTCAGGATTTCACTGCCAATTTAAAATGAACGTATAAAAGTTGGTTTTCCTCAGTGCTTCCTACTGGCATAAACTTGACTCTTTCACCAAAGCAATAGAACTGCGTCTAGCAAACAACTGCTGCTTTAACAACTCATCTGTATTTATCTATCTTTGCCAGTTGCAACTGCTTAAAATTTCTATTCGTTATAGTCAGCCATATCACTGCAATAAATTTGAAACTTTTTTAGAATAGCAACAACAAGAGATTCTTATTCTGCAAAACTAGGTGAAAATAAGATTAAAATTAAAATATAAATTGTCAACAAGTTGGTAGATATAAGAATTAGTTTTTTCTAGTATATTGCAAACGATACGGTTTTACCAAGTTGTAACGAAAAATCTGCGTCCCCAAATATATAAATGCGAAATATAAATCGAAAACAACTTGGTAAATTAAGGTAGAAACCTTTAGCACCAACGCGGTGCGGGCATCCATATATACAAACTTAATTTCCTCCTCAGAAAGTCGCTAACCGAACAAATCAATAATATCTACGGTAAACGTTTCCAAACTGATTCCAGATTTAGCCCTTGTTTACCCTCATCTAAATTAAGGCACTCGATGAAGTATACAATAATAATAATTAAATGAGAAAAAATGCAAAAGTGATGGATACTGCACCAGTAGTTTACTGTGCAGTCTTGCTAGCTTTTCTGCACAGTGTAAGCGCAGAAATGATTTTGTAGTGCCACCAACCTTTCGCAGCTGCTAATGCTAAATTTCCTCCGCTTATTGCACACATTTTTGAAACTGTGACAGTACGCTTTTGCTACAGTTGCTTATCCATTTAGTAAAGTACTTCTTCACAAAAAAACAAACAGTGAATAGGAAACCATAAAATCATGGTTTAGTAGACTTCTTAGCAGAAAACTAATATCACACCTACTCTTGTTTATAGTAATCACCAAGAATCGCCTTTTTTTTAACTGCTAACAAGCGGATAAACGTGTTATTTCTCTGAAGGATACTTCGATAGTCAATTGACGCATTAGAATCTAATACCTCGGCTTTGCTGCGACATCAGTCTACCTAATACCTCGTCGACTATACCAATAACTTTTCTACGGCTGCCATCCAAAAACAACTGTTTCGTGTCCGTTTACAAAATATTGCTCTTAAGAACAAACAAATCTTAAAAACACCGCCATGTGTTGATGGAAATTTAATTACACTACCTTTTGAGCATAATTTACAGTTTTTTTGCCATTGCTGAAGCTGTGAAAAAATTCCTGCAATTAATTGCCTCTTATAAAAACTTGCAAAATCCGTACTTCTGGAAAGCACAATAAACTATTTTATCTTGTAAATGGCAATGAAAATAAGAAACAACAAAGTCAGAGCGACCTTCCTGAAAGTATTTACAAATACCACCCAAATTATACAACTCTTTGTAACCACTCTGAAGTTTCTCCTACTCAACAAGTTCAGTAATAAAAATAACAATGTTAACAAAAAATTATTACCACACAATAACATACAAAGACTAAACTAGTCCAACCTAAATATCTTCAAAAAAAAAAACAACTAAACAGAAAAAACAATAGTTCATTCACTACGGCAGACGATTTAATCTCAAGTTTGACAAAAAATTAAAAAGTACTGAAGTTTCACATAAAAGGAAAATATGAAGTAACTAATCGTCGCACAGCTCTATACGGTTATAACTTGAAAAATAATCTCTTAAAAATGTAACTCTATCTTTCTAACCAAACTTTTATCAAAATGAAGCTGTAACCTATTATTCTTTCTCACCGGACTGTTGAAGATTTGGAAATAAATTTGAAACCGTTGCGAAAAGAAAACTTGAAGTGCAACTTTTTAATGATTCTATTGAATTACAGATATTAGTGCTCACACAGGCTCCTCAAGCTCTTCTCATCCAACAGAATTTCATTTATGCGCAGCACAGTCAATTCTGTACTTAACCCTGAAAATGGGTGACTATTATATTAATTCATAAAACAAAGAACATCAAATTTTAAAGCCACACAGCAAAACACCAATATACGACTTTTAAACCATCAAAATCAAACTCTAAAGAACCCGCATTACCAAGAGATATACAAATAAGATGGATAATATTACAAGCTTAAGAAAACCTAACAGATTAAAACAAAAACTCACATTTTAGCGAAGTAATTTGTGCATGATTTATATGCTCATATTTTATTTTCGGATATGTGGTAGTCTTTTCTATAACTGTGGCATTAACAACTACAAAGGGTGGCTTAAGAAGAGGACGTCCGATGAACGTGAAATTTTTCCCACCCACGAGCATTACCTGAATAAATCAACCTTAAATAAGCGCTCCAAATAAAAAAACCAAATGCGACGGTTAATCCCACCAGAAATATTAGATCCTCGTCAGCGTTGTAATTTTACAAATTAGCAAGTTTATCATAACATGCCTTCTCCAACTTGATTCTGTCGCCTACATCAACTGGAATGTTTCCCGCAACTGATATAAGATCATTTTCACCAATTTTATACTGTCGATGATTAAAATAAATCACGGCAAATAAACGGGTATGACCGCCAACCAACTGTGAAGCAATTTTATCCACAACCTACAAAATACAACGTTTTGAACTGAGGGAACTACAGAATCCTTTTCCTTCGGTTCCAATGTCATAAAACTGAAAGTACCAATGCCGTCTTCTCTTCTCCTACAATTTGAAGTGAGTTAGTTACACCATTACGGACACGCTGCAAAATGCGCCCACATAAATTCATCTCAAATTACCTGCAAGAAGAAAAAGATCCTTGCAACAAAAACAAAAAATAACCAACAGAAATCAAAATTGTTAATACGGTTCTCTCTCAAATGTAACTTCAGGCCAACGTATTTCAAAAAAAAACAAATCTACCTCATTTATAAAACTGCCGCTCCAAAACAAAAAAATAAGCGATTAACCGAGAAGTATTCGATGTTCACTGGACTAGCACTAATAAAAATAAAATTTCCAGAAACAGGGCAACCAGGTTTATTCAGTAAAGGAAATAATCGACTTGAAAACAGGAACTGTACACATTTTTTATACAATATAATCAATCACTTCTTGAAAATAATAGAGGACGTACATAAAATAAATTCATAACGGAATACTTTTGATTATACAACGCAGGTTTCACTCGTTAAAAACACTGTACAAAAGAAGTAACATCTACTCTAAACTTCTAGCAATTAGTATTATTAGCTTTCCTACGTTTCGGTTTAAAAGCCGATCTGTTTACTCCACATAAATTTTGCTGCATTTGCTCCGCTAGTTTATTGAATTCTTTCTTTTCAATATCGGTCAATTTTGCATATAACTGGTCAGGTTCAAGACCAACACCTAATGCGGTTAGGTTTCTATCGACTTCATCAACATTCGTTTTCTCCCATTCAGAAAGAGTCTTTTCTTTAACAATTTCTAAGTAATCTAAATCATCAGCCAACTCGTCATCAGAGTCCCATGCTTCGCCTTCTTCAGGCTCCGATTTACCACCTGAAAAGAAAGAGTTAGATGTATGACACTACAAACTAATGAGAAAATAAAGCCACTTAAGTGCTTAGCTCTCTAGATGCTATTCACTAGGTCAAAAAACTTTAATAAAGTCGTAAAGACCAGATGTTAAAACTACTGCAACCGACTGGAACTGAAAATCTGAACTATACCTACAGCCACATATGAAACCGAATATGAGAGGAAAGCTCACTAGAAGTCCCGGGCTCGTTCCGACCACCATTCCTCCTCATATACTCTTCGAAGCTAGTTATCCCAACATCCTTCCCATTTGCATTGCAATTAAGTCCTTTGGTCTCGTTAATAACGCATTCCCGATAGAACCCTTCTGCACACTTCTTATGCAGCTCGCTGCGATAGCACTTCAGTGAACAATACTTCATCTTACAACGTGGACACAAATACTGGCTCCCTAGCCTTGAACAAAAACCGCACTGCGAATCAGAGTCAGACATTTCGGTGATAAGCAGAATAACTTTCTATCGCCCAAAATCTCGAATACCCGAAAAACTATATCAGCAAATCGTCGAGAAACCGCTATAAACTGCCAATACCTCACTAAAAATAACTTCAGATGTACTCTCTCTGATACAAACAAAATATTTGCGCAGACGCCACTTTTCGAATTATTTTTGCACTTTTTAAGTCAAAAAGTAACGGTCTACCCTTTTTGTTTCATTTGATGAAAAGATACTACAGGAATAAATTACTTCCAGTTCGGGTACAATGAATTCAAGTATATATAAACTTTTATACCACTGCCACAATCATAATCAATGTAACAACAGTAAAACAGTTACTAAGATACCATCTAGAAAGTAACCAAAATTTCAAAACACATTTTTTGA
>UXUI01007195.1:37760-50504 GCA_900576705.1 Enterobius vermicularis | reverse complement strand
TCCTCCTCCTCCTCCTCCTCGTCATCGCCAGATAAACTGTCATCATCGCTGCCTCCTTCTTCAAACAAGTCATTGAAAAAGCCCTTCGAAGCAGCTTTCTTGGGATTTTTCTTTGAAAGTTCAGAGGCCCGAATTATTGGCAACTAAACCAAAGATTAGTCAAAGCGCAGTAAAAAAACGGTCTAAATATGACTTAGATAAATTTAGAACGTAAAACAGAGCTGTTGATCAAGTAACACCTCACCACTTACAATCTTGGAACTTATAGAGAAAAACCAACCGACAATACTGAGTTCAAGTCCCAGAATTTTACTGTTGGACGTATAAAGCCAACTGAACAAGCCCAACTTTTGTCAGTGGCGACTTCAAAATCATTTACACCCTCTGCATGTTCCCCCAACAAACCCACTTTTTTATACGGATTTAGATTGAAAAGCCTAAAAAAGCAGAATCATCTAACATTACTAATGGAAGACTAAGAGGATAAAGATGCATCTATAACTAGTGCTAAAAAGTTTAAACGAATCCAGCTTTGCGTACTCAAAAAATTACAGAATCAACAAACTATAAAAAAGCTGACCAAACGTGAATTAAGAATAATATGATTAAGAATAACATAAAACAGTCTTTACATAAAAACAGCATACAAAAGATTCAAATGTTAGAACACAATTAAGACCCACTACCTCAACTGGTCCTCTTCACAGGAAGCAGTAAGAATCAAATTAGTTTTTAAGATCTTCATACAGTCAACTCCTTTGCCTTTTTTGCATGTTATCCGTTCTAAGATATTGCCGTATTCCCCGTTGTTAAACACTTCCAAATAACCATCTCCGCTTCCAACGTAGGTATATCTCAAAATTTAATAAAGTAATTGTTCCATATACGTCTTGAACCGCCCTCCGCCTCCAAAGACAGGTTTTCAGAAGCTATTAACCTTAAAATATACGAAAACTAGAGAAAAACTCACTTATCACCAACTTCTACACAGAAGAGTTCATTGTGTAACGGTTCCGACCTAACTAACAACTTTCGCTTTCTAAGCTCATAAGCACCAAGCGTTCCGTCAGTACTAGCAGCAAGAAGAAGAGATTTATAAAGTCCAAATCCATTGATGTTTTCTTCCTGGTCATGATAAGTGCTTACTAATGGATTTTCAGACCGCAAGTCCCAAGTCCGTATCTAAATGTAAAAGATGCAGAAATGCATATTAAAAAATAAGCTATCATTTCTGCATTCTTTCGGTTCCAGCTCTAAAAATTTTGCAGGGCACAGCAACAAACCTCGCCACTTTCAGACCCTGTGCTGATCTGCTGTCCTTTGCTAGAAGTCGAAGGAAGATACGACAATGAAACAGGTTTTGCTTTGTGCGACTGTCCAATACATCGAATTCTATAAAATTGAGTAGATTTTTCCCACCTCCCAAAAAAAAAATTAATGAAGCGCCTAATCCTAAAAATTCTTTTCACATTAAATGCACTAGCTGAAACAATAAAAATCAATGTAAAGATCAAATTTTAAATTTACCTTTTCATGTTTACAACGTCATACGCACATAAAGACCTATTTTCGCCCACAGAGAACATAAATAAACCATCACTGCTAAAAGCGATGTTACGAACAGCTTGTTTCAGTTTACTTCCACCAACGACCTAAAAGGTTTTAAGGTAAAAAACTGCAGTTCAAGCTTCTGCCATATATTGTTGAAATTATGTATTAGAAATAACTTACATTCAACTGGCCTTTCAACAAGTTCAGAGTGTAAATACCAATGTTGCCGTCAATAAAACCAAGTGCTAGATGATTGGGCAACTTCGGATGAGCAGCAACACAAATTGGAGGAACTTCATTTTCAAACGTCACCTCCATAACATAATCGGCAAATAAAAAACTTGGTGTAATAAAAAAAAAAACCAGGTACTATAGATAAGACCAGACAATAAACCTTAAATAACACTGAGCCTAATTAAATGACACTCTTAATAAGTGTAGCAAAATTACCCAATAAACATATAATCTATAACTTCAAATAGACATATCACGTGCTCATCAACTCAGCAATTACTTTATGACTTAAGATACTGACATTAGAAAACAACGCGGTTACGGTTTTACCATACCAGTTAGAACATTCATACCTCACATTCAGCAGATCTCCTCATCCTGACAAAATAAAATTTTGATAAAAGCAGAATGCAAACTGTAAAACAAGTCAATTTTTAACGCCATGCCAACCACTTGCCAAAATAAGAAAATTGAACTATTTATTTTAAAGATCAATTAGATATCCCAAGAAGACACAATATTATTATGATCTGCTATCATTTTCAGGCTTACAAAGATAAAGAATAAATAAAACTGGGTAAACATCAAAAGCATGCAAATTGTAAAAGTTTACTCCTCACCACTCCCCAAAAGCACCTTAGTCTTCTTCACATCAGACTTGAATTGTCTCCTCTTAATTTTTCACTTTTAGAGCTCCATTTATAATGGGTACTCCAAACAATGAAAGTACTTTCACAAATCATTTCCTCCGGTAAACTATAACAGATACTCCCGAACTCCTTCCTTCAGAAACACCTTTAAACTAATAATTGCCTAAGATACCGAAAAAAACTCCATAAAATAAACCTTCATACTACCGAGTTTCATCTATTAGAGAGTTCGCTCAGTTTTCACGCACAGTGGATAGTTTTGACTGTACGTTAGCTGCGTTATCCGACCTTTTTACCCTGTCAAGTAAGGGTTATAATTCGGGAAAAAATTGTCTCACAGCTGAAACTCAGGCATCTAAAACTAGTATTCAAGACAAGTTCTTTACAAATCATATCAGTAAAATTTGGAATAGCTTCCTAAGTGATGCAGTTCCAGTTCCAACCCTAAAGGAATTTAGAAAGATACTGGGTGGGAAAAAGGTCAAAGTTGTTCCAGTCAAATGTCTGTATGATAAATGATCAGTCACTTAACTAAATGATTTGCTTTATTTCTTTTCGCTCAACCTTTCTTTACTCAAATAATGAGTAGCCCTGATCATTTTTCGAGTTTGGCAAATGTGGATTAAATAAGTGGAAATTCTGCTTTTTACAAAAAAGGTAAAAACCTGCCAAGTTTTTAAAATTTAGGTATTGTAATGCCCGGTATTTTCTCACTGTTTCTTTTCTACAGCTTTGGTTTCTTGTTAGGATTAATTGCATTAGTCGTTAAACATTTAGAATGTGTTCTGTTATATTATTGTTTATGTATATTTCATGTATCCATTTTTAGAAGAAGGTCCTGCTTTTCAGACAGTAGTAACTAGATCAGAAATAAATAATTTTTAAAATGCAAAAACCAATAAAAAAAAGCAGACAGCAACTGTTATTTTTTCACTAGAAAGCAGATGATAAAGTCGGCAAAAAAAAACGAGCACCCTTCCTTGTCTCAAAGCTAAATCCTAAAAATGTTAGAATTCAAATATTGAAATAAGACTTTATCAATAGAATTTTAGAAATATTCGCTGTTTTAAATTATCCGTCCTATCAAAAACGGAAAATACATAACCTCTGCTTTTTTAAATGATTTTACTTCTTGAAATCTCAAAGCAGCCATCTTTACAATTCTGACGATGGAAAAAGACCAGTGAAGACAGTCCAAAACATAAAAGTAACGTTGGGGGAGACAGACTTCATTCACTCTACGGAACTGCACAAACCTGGCTCAAAGGCTTGTACTTCTGATCATCTTGAGCCCAGTGTCATACTGAGCAAACGCCATCGGATTACCTTTCAATAACGGTAAACTATTTACTGTAAAAATGGTCACAGTAACCGGGGTAAGTAACAGCAGATCAAGCAGAGTTATCATGCGCGATTCTAACTAAACTTTCAGGTTCAAAAAGGAAAGAAGAAAGAACATGTGAGGGGAACTCATTTCTAATTTGAGGTAAAGTTTTTTGGGAGCGAAAATCCTTTATTTTGAAGAAGTTACACCGGCTTTGGCACAATGCCTCCCATCAACAATCAAAAACAATAAAAGTCATATTTAGTCCTGCCACACTACAAAAACAAGTATTTAAAAGAAAATTTAAAAATAAAAAACTCCTCTAAAAGCGACGCTTAGTTGCTTCACCATATTCTCCCAATCATTCTGACAGCGCTAATCTAGATTTTCCATTATAATGGGCAGCAATTTATAACTTGTAAGTCTTCCCTTTATCTAAAGTATTCGTCTTTAGTACGGTAACTACTATAACCGCAGAGGAACAAAGCATATAAATCCAAGCCAACAGTTAAGCCATAAGGATCGTCGAGGAAGGTTAAAAGAACTGTGGAATGACGATTGTACTTCAAAGAGTGAGTGCGAGCCGTGTTCTGGAAAATACCACTTCTTCAGAGATGCTCAGAATCGCATACCATCAAAAGACATTAAAGGAAACTAGCGGAATACGGAGAAGTCTGTAACCCAGGGCCTCAGCATCAGCACGAAATGCCGCACACTAAAAAATACGCCTGACGATTTTAACACCGGCTTCCAGACATTACAACTTCCCTCCATGATTCTCGCAGCGAAAACCATGTAAATTTGAAATGCTACCAAGTGACTGCTCCCAACTGGGTTGTTGTGGGCCGTTGAAGTCCGGCTTTTTTTTTTGGGGAGTGGCAACCGATGCGGGCAGGCTTGATCCTGATTCAAAATTGTTCACGGTAGTACGTTATACATTTCAGTTTTCATTAAGTTACGGAACTACAGAACGAATGAGCATGACTTTTTCTACCATAAATTTCGGTGTTTTTCCGTCACGTAAACCACAGTTTTATGCAGAGATTGAGTCTCCTAATTTCTATGATTTTCACAGTATTTTTCAAAAACTTAAAGAACCGAAGTAACCGTCAAGGAAATTCGTTAAACTTCTGGGTAAATGCTCTGACTTGGATGTCACTATGCGCTTTTTATGCCACTCTTTTGTATGTTAATATCAGTTGTTGTCTAAAAATGCTATCTTTGGAAGAGTAAATGGTGCTGCCGTTGTAACTCTGCTTCTCCCCCCTCCTTTAATGTTTTGAACTTTAACCAGTTGGAACTTTAGATTTTTAGTGTTTCCTTACATTTCACCACTGTTCTATCGTTAACTACCTTAACGCATACTACAGTAACTCTCTTCTGAATTTTGACTTTCATACCATACGTAAAAAACTTAACCCTACTTTCGGATACTGTCTTCAGCTCTTCTGAGATTGCATTTCTAACTGTTTTCTAGCGTAGTAAACTATTTTTGTAAGTTTTTTGCAATGTTGCAGGGTTAGAGGTGCTCCAATACTTGGTTAGTCGGCAACTGTTGTTACTTTTTGTTTTCAATATTCTTAAAGGCCTTTTGCAAAAATAGATTTTTAAAAACATTTGAAACTAAATTAGACAGCTAGGCTACATTTTTTGAAAACCGTATAACACCTTGAGCAAAATGGACAGAATATGACTTTACTCCAGCGAAAATACTAAGATTTTGGATAAGAAGCATCTTTGAATGGTAAACGGTGTAAGATCGTCTATTGCCTATACATTTGTTTCCACAACGCCTTTCGTTCTACCAGTAGATATACATCATAAGTTTATTCAAGTTTATTCAAACTGCCTTTTACTTAGCCGCTTCGAGCTCATTTATCACCTGCAGTACTGTAAAAAGCTTCTTACTCTTTGCAAGAATAGCACTTCTAGCTAAAGCAGTAATTTTAGTTTTCAAAATGTAGAAGAAAACTGTAGAGTTCTGGGGGTTTTAAGAAATTACATGGTGGGAGAAAATAGACTACGGTGGATAGAAGAAACTTGATCAAGTTCTTAAAGTGTTTCACGATATCAGTGCGATGTCAGTGTTTTTTTTATCGGTTCATTATCAGTCAGCACATTTATCACTGGAGCAGAGGGCCTTTTATCAGCATCTTTAGCTTTCCACTGAAGAAAAACAAATAATTAGTGGAAGTTCAAATTCTAAATAATGGTGCAAATACTGTTTCAGAATGAGTTCTTTACAAATTGGATTAAAAATTAGAATACCTCGTCTCCTGCTATTCTGACGAGCAAAAAAAAAAAAGTTTGAGAAGAAAAAACAGCATTTGAACTGCATTCAAATCTACCAACAATTTTATTCATTACCTCAAAAATCTGAACGTTGTCCTTAAATAAGTAGTTGGTTCAGAAGTCATGGCTACTGGAGTTTTTGTGAATTCATTTTGGAAGAGGGTTTTGTCAAAGAGACCTTAGTCGTTTTCTAAAAGTATTCGCAATTTCTCCCTAGTAATCTAGGTAAGTTCGGAACCAACTTTTCAGCTAACAGAGTATTTCCGTTTGAGACAGTAAACATTAAAGATCGTCTTTCAATGCAAAAATCCATTCAAAGTATCTCGTGAAGCGCTTAATGTATAAAATGAAAATGACTAACACCAATACTTTCGATTCCCAAAACAATAACATTAGTTGTGCCAGCTGTCAAATAAGATAGCTTTTTACATAGTATGATTAAGATTGGCGGATTAAAAGGAATTTGAGTAAAGGCTGTGCCCCCCAGCAACCTTCAATGCAGGTAGTTTTGAAGTTTCAAAACATCTTTCCGAACCCGACCACCTTTAATGCTACTTGTTGGTTTCAAACCAAAATCCGTTCAATTGAATTTCTTTTCTTAATACAGCCATTTGACATTGAACGAGTGTTATCCCTGTACAGTCTATTATGTGAGCAAAAAGCGTTCATGGGCTTACATTACTATTTAAAAAAAATTTGCAAATTTTTCTCTGCATTTTGCTATTCTTGTCAATTAAGAAAAGAAGCCATTGAATCAAACAGAGTAGTACATGATAAAACTAAAACTCATGTTGGGATATCAACACAAATAAAAATTTTATTAAAAACCTGAATGGTCGCTGTTAATAAAAAGTGGTCCTGTCATCTTGCTTTTGAAAACTGTACTTAAACATTTTAAATGAGTGGTTAGCAGAAGACTTGAGAGCGGGTTCTTGTTCAGAAAAGTGTAATCAATTACACTGTTATGTATATAATTGCAGCTTTCTCTCTCAGTTAAATTTCTTACGCAGATACATCCACATTTTTCACAGTCTTCATAAATGTAATACAGCAGGTAGTTTAATCACTAAAATTGCAGAGAAACTGTAACACTGTCCTTCATTAAGCATACAAAACAAGGTCTAAGGTAAAAGCAGAAAAGGATGACTACACCGCAGGAAAATGTAACTATTATTACTCACTGAGCACCAACCTTTTATAAAACTTTTCTTGCTTTCCATTAATTTTTGAATCTTTTTGCAGTATGCCTTTTCGTATTTTTAATGGAGTACTGCATCAGGAAACTGAATTGATTTCCGTTTTCCACGTTTTAGAGTTTCCTAATCACTGTCGGTAAAGTTTTAAGAATCTAAACAAAACAGAATGTTTTTCAGTTTTCTGACGCCATATATTTTGAAATTCTCAACGACAACATCCAAATGCAGAAAAATATTCACATTCACAACTAGATAATGCAAGGAGAGAGGAAGGATCACTAAAGGACTAGAACCCAAAACAAAAAACTTCGCAGCTAACGTTCCACCGTTCCAGTAGACCCAGACAATGGAGATCCATTTTTCACATCTATAAGTTTTCTCTTTGATTTTCTGGATATTTTTCTGCTACCAAACCAATTTGTCTACGAATTTTCATCTTAATTTTCCTTCCTTCTAATTGGAATTTTTAAACTGGTATCGATTCAGCAAGAATACAAAAACTTATTATTCCCATTGAAATGTCCAATATGTAACAAATTAGAAGGTTTTAAGGTTTTATTCAAGAAAAAAATATCATTCATAATTTCAGCCTCAAAAAAATTACAAATGCAAAAATTAGAAAAGTACCCATGAAGCCTCAAGTTCAAATGATACAATACAAATACATCCTCAAATTCACTACAGAATCTAAATTAGCTGCAAAAAGTTTGGAAAAGCCCTGAGTGAGAACAAACTGTATTACTCATCGATATGTACAAAGGAGAAAAAGGAATAACGAGGTAGAGAAACATGGAAAACAAAACTAACAAAACTAATTCGTTGGCCAGAAAAAATTCAACAAATTCAACAAATGGAAGGCAGTATCTACAAAGAAGGCTTTTGCTGAACATGCTAAATGTGAAAAATATACATTTGAAGCAAAGCCAACTTAGGAAGAAATCACTTCTTTAATCTGTTAACAATGCTACGTGATGGAGAAATTTTGCAAACTCTGAAAGTACTGTATTATATGCTACTAACAAATTCAAGGAAAATGAGGGAAATAGGATCATCAGCGTGAACAAGGAGTGAGATCTAACGTATCAGTCAGAGGCAGGAATACGTCCTTATAACTGCAGGCTCATTTAGCAGTAACAACAATCTCACCAGGGTTATTGAGGTAAAAGCTGTAAAATAGTACCATTACGCCGTCTTCAAATTCTTCAGACTTTGAGCTGATTCTTTTCTCAAACAAATGAAAACAGCTAATAAATAACGAAAATCAGAACCAAAAAATTAGTGTTAAAAAAATGTCAAAAAAAAGCATTTTTTAGACTATTTGCGGTTTTCCTTAAGCAAAAAAGATGTATCACCAACTCGTAATGAAACTGCTTCAACCACTGTAAAACAGCCGGTTTCAACTTAATTGGTCCGACCGATGATTTTCCATATCCAGTGATAACCGTCAGCTTTCTATCTGAACGACCGTTCCTCAAATTAGGGGGCCCTAAAGATTTAAACCCACACCATGAATGCCGCAAAAAAAAGTTAAAAAAAGCAATAATTATCACCAGATTTACATACTATCTAAACAGTTTAGCTTCTCTTTCAACAACTTTATGGCAGCTTGAACACTCATATGATGAAGGTCAACAAAGTTCCTGGAGCTGTTTGCTCGGGAAATTATTTCATTTTTTTCTTTTATCAAACACTTCATACGTCTGTCGTAATGTTGTGCCTGAATTAAATGCACTATTATGCAAGCAGAAATATTAACGAGCGTAGAAAACGAATCCATCAAATAAGGAAAAAGTATTGACAGCTTTAACCAAGAAGAAACAAACATCTGATAAATACAACTGTTTTGCCCCCACAACTTTTGAATCTTCAGCTTTCTTAAAAAGCACATTCCTCTGCTGAACGCAGTAATCAATCTCATTTTGAATCCTATCAGCTTCGGATTGCGCATATTCCAAGCTTGGCTGGTTAGTCTGCAAATCAGCCATTCGTAAAACGGCTTTTGAGATAATCGAAGTTCCGGGAATCTATTTCAAAACTTTCTAACTACCGGCAACTTTAAACAACTACAAAATATGAGTGTATTCGCTTATAAAACAAATGTTTAAAACCGTTTCGAATTCATAGACAGTCCTTGCCGACTTGTTGTCTGGGACGTCTTCTTCACCCAAAAACATATTTAGTGTATATTTAACTGCTTCCATAGAGAAACTAAAAAAAAAACTTTTTTCAAATTAAAGCTAAGTGGGATTTACAAAACAATCCTCTTGTTCTTGATACTTTGCTAAACAAACCAGGTTGTAGTGCGATAAAGTAAAAAGTTAAATTTTAAAAACACTACATTAATATTAAAACAACCGGAAATTGAGTAACTGAGACTTCCTCCAAACCAAAAAAATATTACTGAGAAACAAACTTTGTGTCACGATAACATTCTTCAATCCGATCTCGGGCAATAGTTGGGTAGGTTTCACAAAGGTGATTCAACTGTAACTTCTGAGCCGTTGTAAGCTTCGCAAGAGGTACCTGTAAGCGGCATTTCAAAAAAGCATAAGAAATAAATGACCAGGTTTAATATGTGCAAGATAAAGTCACATAAGTTTGCGGGAAATAAATTTACCTTGCCATATTCTTTGTTATCTAAATTTAAGTTTATGCATTTAAGACTTGAAACAATCTCGTTATCATTAACAGCTTGTGAGACACCTGTCGGATACACAGATGGAAATGCCAAATCAAAATCGCTACATTTAAACCCCTCGCCTGAAATCATTGGCGCATTCAACCTGTTTTACCTCCAATCGTCCTTCCATAATTTTAAAGTTTTAACTACACGTCCACTCCTCCTTTTGATACACTCAACCCTCTCAACTCCAATCCAAAAATTGCAACAGTTAATGTTTTTTTTCGGCCTCCCCAAGTTCCTACTGCTTTGACACCACCCAAAACACCTGCCAAATGTGGCGTAAATCACCTTAAAACCATTAAAAAATTTTTAAAATCCAATAAACTACCCAAAATCAAAATTCCTAAATAACAGTTCTGAAAAGTAAGTCAAGGAAATCCACTACAAACAAGAATGTGCTACAAGACATTTAACCAATTTCGTCTATGCTCACGACAAACTATAATGAATAAACATCATTAATAGGAAACAAATTGAACTAAGACCTTCACAAGCGTTCTTAACAGGTAATCCTTGCCAAAATCCATATAACTGTCGGCAAAACCATAGAGGTAAATCGACGTAAGTTGACCTCACAAAGCTTCTTCCATCAGCATCTGAATCAATCTCACAAAATTCCAGTACTTACAATACAAAAAAACATTGGTTTAAAAAAAAGTAACTTTAACAGCTACATCAGTCTCAACATAAAAACTCCCACAAAAATCCAATAATACCGTTACAAACCGTTAAATACGGTTAAATTAGAGCTCATTTAGACTGGTGACCCCACTTTCTTTCTCCGCCCTGGTGGGCAGAATTTCTTCGAAAACCATAACCATCAGTTCAAGCAAGGTGCTAGCAAGTAGCACCCTGCATGACTTCGCAGCAGCCAAGCAATATTCAGCTACTCTGCTTGCTGACATGCGGCATGACTAAACCTGATCAACTAAGCAATTGCTTTTATAAATGTGACTGCTCAAGTGTCGACAAGTTTGCGCGGGAAGCTACAATGGCACAGAAGCTGCCGACTGCATTTCATGAAGAAGTAGGAAGAGTGCGTGTAGGTTGCTGTACACTGTCAAACTAGTAAAGAATGTGATGCATAAATAACATAACTGGAATTATAAAGATAAATATTTCTCTGCGTGCTGGGGGAGAGTGGGAGTTGGATCAGGACAATTGTGTACTGCTGGGCCAAACCAATTATTTTGCCCAACCTGCAGCTCTCCGAGAGCTGCTGGTGTGTGCTTTGAAAGCACAAAAGCAGCTCAATTTTTGCGATAGCTCCCTTCATTGAGACTTTCCAAAAATTAGACTTTACTGAAAAGTGCATTGGCAATCAAAGAGCTTTCTCAGAACCTATGTTTCCTAAGAAAGAGCTGAAGCGGGATAAAACTCAGAAATTTGGAAGCATAAATGGTAAAACGGGTCCCTCTTAAACACCTTCTTCCACATAAACTGCGCCAGTTAGCTGTACAGAAAAGTTCGTAAGGTCCCACACCGCCCCTAACGCCCCTCTTTGTATTTTTGTTGGAATAGCTCAGTGGCGTTTGACACTACTGAGAGGATCACTGAGGTGCAACTTGTGATTTACCGTAAGATACTGATATCCTTCAGGCAGGTCTTGAATGCCGTTATAAGCTGTCCACTTATCTAGCATAATAGTAGTGCCGCTGATATGAAAGCGCAAAAGCAGTTAATACTGTCGGAAAAGCGTCACACAAGCAGCAGCATTCCTGTGCTCAACTGCAACAATAAAGCAATTATTGCTCCCCTCTCGATCCCTCCAAAATACCACTAACGCGGAACAAGCCTCCCTCTATTATTTTTTCTGCAAGCCAAAACTATCTCCTCAATCTAGACAACTTTACCCGGTCCGCCTAAATTGACAGGATGCGCGTTAAAATAGGAGACGCATACATCAAGGAAGGCTTTGAAATTAAAAACGACAGTGACGGAGCTTATCTTACTGCCAGTTTCCTAGCCGATGTTCCAGCGCAACTTGGTCGTACACTGGCATGCGAAACTACGTCAAGCAGTAAGACAAACAAAAAACTTCTTTTGGTTTCAAAATTCCCTTTTCAAAAAACATCCCCACTCAAAACCTCACTTTTTTCCTGCAAACCCTCTTTTTGCATCAACTGAACCCCAAGAACTTGAAGAAAAGCCTCAAACTTTTCATCAGAAAGCACTAACTTCTGAAAAAGTTCTTGATGGCCGAAGGTATTCAGGCAATCCATTTGAAATTTTGAAAGCACGGACACCGATTATCTCTTAACTGCTGGAAGACACCGAGTGACTTTCAAAAATAGCAGAAAGTAACTTCTAGCCTCAGGGATATACAAAGACAAATGGAAATTCTGAAGCTTTACCAGCAAAAAACCTTGATCTTCGCTGGGAACAGAACCAATGACCACTCTGTAACATGCTAACTCAGAAATACCCGCACCAAATGACAGTTCAAATTCTAAGCACTTTAAAACATATCTGAAGTTTCTGTGGAATTAGGTAAAGAAGAGAAAGGAGGGGAAAGCTTCTTGAGCTCCCTTCGCTTCAGCTGCTTTTCCCGCATCTTTGCCTTCGTTCTAAATGCACCCACCGGTCGCCTTACAATCGAATGGACCATCTGACGTACAATCAGCTGGGTAAACCAACCAATTTCATTTTCTCCCGAAACCAGAAGAAAACTTGCGGAAACCACAGAGCTTTCGTGTTTCTTATATATTTGTGTGCAACAAACTCTAGACAGGCTGCACTGACTGAGCATCAGAGAAGTGAGGAAATATCTCTCACCGTTGTCACTGAGTCAGATATTTTGTATATGGCATCCAA
>UXUI01007195.1:23849-37676 GCA_900576705.1 Enterobius vermicularis | reverse complement strand
AAAAAAAAAAAAAAAAAAAAAAACAGACTTTTGATTGCCATCATTCCCTCCAGCCAGTCAGCATGATGAGGCCACCAGTCTAAATGGGAGCCAGGAAATGCGTCAAAATTCTCATCAATTTTGGAAAAGAACCTATTTATAAAAATTATTTACATGTAACAAACCAAAAAGGTCTGAGAGCTTCTGAATCATATCCAGCGAAAGCTCCATTCTCTGGTGCCCGTCTTTAACCGGCTCAGGCAGACATTGCTGCTTGAACGAAGAAGGCATTAATTCCCTATGTAACACTGGTCCATCAGAACCTTCATGAAAACCTGTCGTTTGCTGAGTCATATTCATATGATCTTCATTGACGCTATCATCTGCCACGTTCACACTATTTGAAAGTTGGAGCATTTCTTCAGAAACAGATTCCTAAAACACTATAATGAAGATAAGAAATTTTATTAAGTACATAGTAACAGAATTGAACAGGTTAAATCTGAAAAAAAGAGCCGCTCAAAAATGATGAATAATCATTGCCGATGCTACGTGTGAAACATTAAATTGTTTCTAATTCTATTTAAAAACAAAAAAAAATGTAACGCTGCTATTTCTCTATAAAAAATGACTTGTGAAAGCAAACGCTGAAGTTGGGTCGTACCAACCTCCACTGCATTAGCAAATAGGTCAAAATGTGAATGCATTTCAAAGTTAATTCCAACGGCATTCTCAAAACCACAGGTCTCTAATAAATGGAGTAAATCAGCCGGAGCTTCCAAAGGAAACATCGATAACAAAATATCCAATTCTGTTGGTAATGGACTAGCTCTGCAACAAAAATTTGAAAAATTCTTTGTCACTAGTGAGAGTAAGAACCATATAAAGAGAACCATTACGCTGTTTGAGAACCCCGTTCTTTAACTTCTAAGCCACGTGTACTTCTCGGACGCATCACTAAGAAAACCTCAGATCGTGTCATAACGGCTGCTAAAAGTGTGTCGACCGCCATAACCCCTCTCAAAAACAATGTCCTTATGATATCGTTTGTCTGCGTACCAGTCGATTGGTGTGCCAGCGCTTGAATCTGAAATTTTTTTGAGAAGATAAAAACATCTCACTTCTAGTCTTTAAATAATCATTATAAGCAATTAACAATAGCTAAAGAACCTGTGAATCTGGGAGAAGCGAAAACAGCTGCGCATTATTCAGATCTGAGGAAGCAGAACATGATCCTTCGAAACCCCCGCAGGCATTGCTAGCTTGGAAACCACAACCTTCAACAATTTTCTTCTCTCCTAATGCGCTCTTCATCTCATGTCCGACAACTCTTTCGCGTACTTTGCTACCATCCCTCACGATGCTAGCATCTTCAACATTACTTACTTCAATTGAACTAACAAAAGTCTGTCAGCCGTTAGGCAAAATAAAACTCTTTTACTAAACCAAATTCAGTAGCAGAAGTAAGCCTGACCAAGATTTCACCGGAAGACAATTTTTTATAAGATTTTGTAACAGTAAGTTTATGTGCACTATTACAAATGAAAATGCTTTTTGTCTAAAAATCAAAAAATTTTTCAGACTCCTCATTTAAAAAAGTTAACAGACAGCATATTTGGTAGAGAAACAATAATAAATAAATATTTGACTGCTAAAGGCCAAAAGCGCCAACACGAGAACCTAATTGAGCAATACAACAAACTATTATCTATGACTAAATACACCGTGGGTTATAGAGATGGAAAGCTGTTCCAGTTTCCTTGTACAATTATCTTCTTCCAAATCTACAGCATCGGGAGGCATTAGTCTGAAAAGAAAGTTGAAATACTTCTATAAAGCACAACATTTTTTTAAACCATACTTACTTTAATTGAGCTGGTTTTATTGCGGCAGCAAGAGAAATAGGTTCGAAAGAATTTAATAAAATAGAAATTTTCTCCGCCGGAATTCCGTGGCTATTTGCTCTAAAAAAAAAGGTAAAGAACGCTAACCGAACCACAAAAGTAGCGACTAAAAAATATTCTTTCTTTCCTCACTGTCAAAAAGCATAAATAATACCAAAGAAAAAAAAAGAAAAACAAGAAGTAAGCAAGCGAAACTTGAACCAACTTCGCACATAACTGCGGCTTATTCTTCCATTCTGTAGTTGGCTCTACGAAATAAATCTCATACTGATGTCTCAGACCCTAAAAAACAGTTCTTCTGTCACAAAGAGGCTAACAAAAAAACCTAGTAGTGCTCATGGAAAAATATTATCAGCTTAGACATACCTGAGTGACATACGGTTTCATATGAGCCACAAAAATGTTCGTATTGTCGATGATGATAGGTTTCACATTATTTGCTAATGCTGCTTTTGCTATAAATGAACAAATCTGTAGGTCCTCTTGTTGAAATGTTTGCAAAAAAAACATTTCTATAATTTTACAAGTACGAGCCCAAACTACAAATTAACAAACACAAATCCAAATCATAACTTAATAAATACAGACTAAATTGTTCCAGAAGACTCATCCTGAAAAACGAAGCAAAATAGCTGCTTTCGCATCGGAAGGACACAACTAAGTTTGGAAAAAAATGAACGAAAATTTTTTGGTCCAAGTAAAAGTACGGAATTCAGTGAACGGTACCTTTGTTTAAAACTCTTCTATGGATTTCTTGAAGCCGTGACTGGTCAAATTTGTAAACCCCATTCTCCATAAAGAAATCATCAGCCGACAAAATGACTCCTGGAGAGTTAGCGACTAGCTCTCTGGAAAAAAGGTTTTTGATACAGTATGTAAATATTCTTACTTATGAGCAAATCACAGAGGACAGAGCATCTCACCTCATTCAGGAATACTAGCATCAACCCCAAATACCAAGTTATTTGAAACCATGCACTAAATTGTCTGCAACTCTGAAGTAGCTGTGAAGGAGCTAGTTCCAAATCAGAAGCTCCACTTAGTAATATTATTTACATAAAAATCTCTGACCATATGTAACCTACAGCAAAACGCACTTCGCCAGATAAGACTTTCCTGAACCCGGGACGCCTCGCATAAGTACCAGAACAGGATGCCCATGTTTTATACATCGTTTTAAATTTTCCAAATCAGTATTACCGTCCCAGCACTGGATATGAGTTATTGCTGGCGCTGTCATTTAAAAAACTGCAACAAAAACAAAATTGCTGGTAACTAAAGTATGTTCTGCTCATAGAGGAAGACAGAACAGTTTTATCACAAAAATTCGTGAAACAGTGTTCAATGAACGTGGTATGTACTTTTGAGTCCAGTAGAACTGAACTGCATTAAAACATATAATCATGCTCTAAATTTAACCGACACCCAATAAAACAATACTGTGCATTTTGGATGCGAAATTATATATCAAACACAAATATATAAAAGTTTCAAAAATTGGAGAAAAAACGAACGACCAAAGAAAGTCACGTCTCCAACATCCAATACATACCTTTACTGTTCATCCTCATAAAAAACATGACAACTTCTTAGCAAATTTGAGCCGAGCACCTGAATAGTCAGACAGTCCGCATGGACTTCTTGCCAATAAAAATTCCGATCACTGTCATCAACAAAAGCTGCGTTACAGTCAAGATGACGGAAGCCAAATGAGCAAAACTGCAACAACACACAATAGCATCTATAAAGTTAAACAGTTCTGCTTATACTACCATCAAAAACTCTTATATATGACCATAGTCATTGTTATCACTCTGGAAAAGTTTTTAACCATTAAACGAACCAATGAAAGTACAGGCTAGTTGTTTTGAAACCACAGTTACGAAGCTCTTCATACTACTGAAAAACTAAATATTCTATAACGTCTTCCTCACCACTAATTTTCAGCACCATTTAACGCTGAATTACTTCAACAGTTTATTTAATGACGGCGGAAAAAAGCAAAACGCTACTGAATTCAAAATTGTTCAAATCCAAACAAGATTTTTTCAAGTGCTCAATTACTTTAGTTTTTTGTATACTTTTGAGCTTACCTATTTCACTACGGACAATTTTGGACCTGTTTAGACACACTCTAACTTAAAAAAGAGATACCATCCAACTGTCGCTTTAACTCTTATAGCGTCCTAAAAAACCACTGTAAAGCTGGGTGGTGGTTTACCGGGTAGAAAAGATACTTCGTAGTCGCATTCTTCAAAAGCTAAAAGCTTCAAATGTGTCTCTTATAAAAACTGCCTACTCAAAGTCGTCAAGACTCTTGACTACTTCCTGGTCAATCCAAAATACCCACGTGAATGCAGCGTTTTAGCTGCGTACATAAAATCCAGTGACTCGTTTACAGTATGAAATGACCAAAGAAGCTTTGAACAAGAGCTTCCCCGAATCCACATTAATATGTACGCCAAAACAAACTCGGCTGTTTCATTTGTGATTTAACCCAGCAGTCGTTCCGCTTGAAATATAAACTTAAAAACCACTTCTGGTCCTGTTTCCTACCCCTTTGACAAAACGATGAGCATTACCAAAATGGTCGAATCAAGAGTCGCTAAGTCAGTAAAACAAGTCCTCAACAGATAACAGGTAAACTCCAGCTGAAATTCAAACCAGTGGTGCACAATAAAATACTACAATCACTATCTACTAGACCATGCAGTACCTATAAGATGGCGTTGTTAAAAGACATGAGAGCTAGAACAACAAATCGGTACTAAATTGCTGAGAAGTTAGGAAGTCCTCGACTACCCTGAAATCTCTACAGATGGACCAGGCGAGGTCGAGAACCTTGCACAGAAAAAAAGACTGTAGGTTAACAATAAAGAGAGCACATTCAAGAGCAGGCACGACCAAACTACAAAAAAGTGAATACAAGAGAATTCAAAAAGGAGTTTTACAGAGCAGAATCTGCAAAGAAATCTTTCAAAATCAAATTCTCCAAATGCAGGACTAGTTGTTCCAAAATATCGGCCAAAGGCTTCCAAGATGAGATCCAAAATCCATCGTCATTCACCATCAAAAAAATCTCCAACTTGCTTCTCCTCTACCTCTGCTATTTTTTTGATTTACCGGCAGTTACTTCTTTCGACATAGTTACCCAATAAATTAAATGAATCTCAGAAAGTAATGTAGTCAATCAAATGTGGCAGGACTTCACAACTTTCTCCAAACCGCTTTGATTAACATAAAACCTGTACCTTTGAAAAAGGTAGGTGACAAGTGAAAAAAAAACTGCAAAACTTTTTTCAACAAATCTTAAAAACAGAAGATTAACTTTAACATATCAGTGCTCGAAACTCAAAGATGCTTGACTGGCACCTTTCATGAAAATGATTATTTATGACATGCCAAAGATGATTGATCAGACGTGAGAGAATAGATTCCAATTCAGTTTTATTTAAAATACAAATACATATATCGGAACTAATGCATAGAGGACGGAAAAAAGAATAAAGAATTATCAACAACAACAGCATTGAGCATAAGATAAATATCCTACTACAACTGTAAAAAAATAGCTGCAGAAGCGTACAACATCAAAGATCACTATAGAAACCAAAACGGTTGTCGGCATATAATCTCTGTATCCACGTGATTGGAGCCCAGCCAAACTGCATTGTCGACGAAGTTGCGGCACGTATTTGAAATGCCCAGTAAACTGCGAGTCTGGCAGGTGACGGACAAGTGTTGGTTTTGCAGAGGAGATTTCGCAAGCAGCAGCTGATATTGCAAAAAAAAGAAAAACGGTAACATATAGGAAACTTGACTTCTTTGGTAAAATACTGCTGTAAAAGACAGTAGCAAGGATGAACCAGTCACTTCTTGTAGTTTCTCTGCTCCTGCACAGGTAACTGTTATATTTCCTGCAGGATAAACTTACTGGCTGTTTTATACAGAGGTGGCTATTAAATTTCCGGAAACAAGATCAGTCTCTGTTGGTGCTGGCTGCAAATACCGTCTAAGCAACTTTATTTAATTTAGAAATCAATTAACCTTAGTTGATAAGGACTTGCGAGGATTAGTGGTAACTCATGAACCGATTAGTTCACCTTTCTTTTACTACGAACAACAAAAGGTTAATGATACTTTGTTAAATTGAAGTTGCTGGAGAAGCTATTCTAGTAGTCCACTCATTCCTTCAGCAATCAGTTTAGTTGTGCCAGAGGTTTATTTCACGGCCTTCTAGGCAGGTCTTGATGAATAAAATTTTGTTATGCAGGAAGGGATAAATTTTACAGTAGGTTCTAACCTTTCGCCAATATCTCCATATTTTATCTGCCAGAAGCTTCTCCTCAAATAAACAGTCTTTCTCTTTCCCTTCTTTATCCTTTTCACACTCGTTTTCCTCTTCATTTTTCAAGGGTACGTATACAACCTGCCATCACATACTGCACTGATCTGCCGTTCTCATTAAGTCAAAAAAAAAGATAGGGCACTGAAACGAGCTTCCACTATAAGATTATTCACTATGTCGAGTTTTATAAAAATAAATTCAAGTGTTAAAAAAAGACTAATTAAAACAGTCTTCTGTTTTGAGAACCCCTTTTACATCTAGAAAACCAACCAAGACGTGAGAAGGTTGATATAGACGTAATTGTAAACCAACTTCCTTATTTTTTTTCCAATTAGTTTCTGTTTGTTCTAATGAAGAATCAAAAGAACCATCACTACTGAACCAGTGCTACAGACGGTTTGCTTCAGTTTTTTCCCACTGAAGGCCTAAAAAATTTTAGGTAAAAAAAACTTAATCTACTTCCTCCTGTACAAACACTCTGAGATATGGCTTGCATGTGGTTTGCTTTTTGACAAGTTTACAGCTCAAATATTAATATTGCCTTCAATATAGTTCATCATTTTGCTTTCAAACAACTCCAGTAGTATAAACTGAAGGAACTGTCGTAATCATATCATAATAGGCGGTAGGAGAACTAACGGAGATAAGCCGTCTTAAAGATTTTTAAAAATTGAGAAACTGTAGCCAGTGGTAACTAAATTTCGATTTAAATTCACTGAAAATTGAAAATTCAGTAAAGAATGCCTCAGAATATACAGAAAATACAGTGGTAAAAGAATTTGAAACCAAATTTTTAATCAAGAAGGAATACAGTGCATTTAGAAATTTGAAGGAAGGGAATGAATTAAACATAGTAAGATCAAATTAAAAGCAGCACCTACTATCTCAAAAGACTCCTAGTTTCATTGCTAGCTCAACACTTTGTTAAAAATAAGAAGAACTTTATGGTGACTACAGGGAGAGTACAACTGATTCAGTTAAGTAGTAGAATATACTAAAATACGGTGATTGATGACGGTTCCTCAAGTGCTTGATGTGAATGTTGAACAGTAGGAGTCTACGTGCCGGATCTATACTTTCTTGGATTCTTTTACTGAAGTACCTTAGCTACAGTTACAACAGAAATTGTCATTATTTCACTCGCTACATTTTAATGCTGCCAAAAAGTTGGAAAAAACTGTTTTAGGCTAGAAAGTGACCAACTTTTCTAAAGTCTCTTTTTCAACTTGAGCTTCTAAATAATTGAGCATTTATTTAGCAAAGTGCAGTACCCTTTACAATATACCTAAAATAGTGCAATAATTACGAAAACTTGAACATTAACTGCTTCACGTCAGGTCGATCATCTTTTCAACTAGCCTCTAAATCCCTCTCCAAAATTTATTATGCCTCAGTTTATGAACCTTTACTCCCGAAACTTTGTGACCTGACCTTTCAACTGTTGTTTCTTTATGCTTTTAGAAGCTCCCAAATGATCACATTAAAAATAAGTTTCCGCACTAAAAATAATAAAAACACTAGTTAGTCTCTATTATTGAAAATTAAGAGCTAGGTACCTTTAACAACGACTCACATTTTCTGATTTACAGTCTTGTTTCTTTCTACTGCTAAAATAATTTATTGTATGAGCTCTGTAATTCGAAGCTACAGGCGATAACGAATATTAAGAGGTAAGGCAGACTTTATGACCTGACCTTTCAACTGTTGTTTCTTTATGCTTTCAGAAGCTCCCAAATGATCACATTAAAAATAAGTTTCCGCACTAAAAATAATAAAAAATTTAATTGTTGTTGACGATTTGCCATCTCATTTGCCTCCTTTCAGAATGAAATTATTTTACTGGCTTCTGGCTAACAAGAGTGCGGGAGCTTAGAATTGCGTGGTCTGACTAAAATATTTGATGTAAAAGGGGATATCAGCATTTGGGCTCTTAATTTGTGCAGACAACAATGATACCACAAAAAATGCTGAATTTTCTGGAACTTTGGTCCTCTAAAACACTATTTTACAACGCAGTAGCGTAAGTGGTTTGTTAAAGGTTCTTCTTGAAGTCTTCTCGCATCTTTCTACTTGTGCAGAAACGATGTATAAGGCATACAAATTGTGCGTTGTAGGTAGAACCTTGTTGTGTTTGATGGTAAACAATTGGTTTTCCAAATTTTAGCGTTAAAACCAATCCTCGGTGGTCAAGTATTTTAACCCAAGCTTTATTTCACTTCAACTAACAAGAACTTTCTCCTTAAACTAGGACTAAGCAAAATCTTCTGATAATTCTAGATTTCAAGGAAATATATAAACCGAAAAGATATAATTAGTTTGCCAAAGCAAAGGTTTCCTGATAAAACAAATTCAGCAGTCTTTTGCTTCGAGCAATTTTTTTCGCGAATGTTCGGAGTTGGTGCACATGCATTCAGTTATGTAGCTCTGTTGGATGCTTTATCAGTCGTCAATCAACAGGGCAAAAAAAAACAACTTCATGGTCATCACCTTCCGCTAAAAATGTTTATTTTACATTTGTTGTAGACAACATCACGAAAGAACTTGTGAACAGTCTATACAATAGTCGCTGGTAAAAATTGTGCTACAGTAAAATATTATTTCAGGCGATGGCAAAAGCTGCACGTTAAAATGAGGGCAAATGTTTAGAAGAGATGCATTAACAGAAAGTGAATAAAACTGAATTGATCATCTGCAGAGTTCAGTAAAATGATGGAATGTAAATAGTGGAACTTATAGAGGACAGAGAACTTCATCAATGACAAGAAGCAGTTTAGTGAATAACTTATGCTATTAGCCGAATCGACTGTGGCCACTGTCAAAGCGTAATCAATTTCTATGCAAGAATAAGAACTTAAAGTTTTGGGAGGATAAGATAAAATAATCCAAACAGCTTTACGAACATCCAACAAATGTCATCAGACTGAAAAAACAACACTGCATTTATTTATAATACTTTTACTATAATCTTCTTCATGTCATCTTTCACTCCTTGAAATGTAGAGTGCTATAATTATTAGCCCAGAAACAGCACCGATAGATCCCATTATAAGAAACTGTTCCCCTACAAAGGAAAAATGAAGGTAAAATAAATAATTGACAAGACTTATAGAAAGAAGCGCGCTGAACTTGAAATACTCCGTCCAAATGTCATTAAAAATCAAGCCTCCAAACAACTTACAATTTCTTTTAGACTGTGTGCTATCACGCCCAATTCCCTGAAAATTTGCGGATTTCTCAGTGCATAATAATTATAGTAAATTTGTCAGAACTGTTAACTTCAAAAACTAACAGAGCACCTATCAAAATCACAATTTAACCTGTAACTTTACTACATACTGATAAGTCGTTATACGTATAGGAACTCTCATTGCAGTGATCCAACTGTCCATCATTACAAGCGCTCTACTCCGCTTTTGTGGAACTCATTTCGTAAGAAAAAGAGTAAGGAAATTTTACTGTTACTACTTGTATCCTATTGAAAAGAAGGTTTTTAAAAAGGTGGCTCGGATTTGTCACGATTTTAAAGAGTGAACTTACTGAAGCAGCGAATCTTTTGGATTTACCGTTACTTATTGGTTCATTTCTAACTTTACAAGTGATTCTTTTGTATACCGTTTCTGCCTTGCAGTTAGACCTCCATATAGCACCTAGAACCGGGTGAATGCAGAGTAAATTAGGGAAAAGACGTTGAAGCAAATTAAGTAAAGAACGGTTTTTGTGGAGAAGTGAGTAGGAAAGAGCGATAAATAAATCAATTTTTCCTAAAATTTATAAACAGTACTTAGATGAGGAATATATAATAAGTATTAAAAAATATAAGTTCCTCTAAAAGTTTTAAAAAAGTAACAAAATACTTCGATTTTCGTTGTACAAGTGGACAAATACGAAGCATTTTCCAAGCAAGTCTAGTGAGTTCTTCTCTTTATAACCTTCCTTGATAGCATACAGTCCATTAGAACCATCAGTAAAATTACTGATATCGCCATGGCTGTAATGCAGACCAAGAGGTCTCAGCTCAAGCTCAACCATACTTCCATTTAGAGGTGGAAAAAGCAAACCTGAAAGTTCAGGATAACAACGTCGCTAGTGAAAAAGATCGTTGATTTATACAAGAAGTCACCGTACCACTAAGAAAGCGAAGTTCTTCAGAATTTGAAATTGAAAGTAAATGACCACCAAGATGAGTTCTGCAAAGTTCCTCAGCTTCTTGAAAATCTGTAATGTGCACTTTACGAGATACCTAAAAAGAAGAAAATCACGGCTGTCTTCTGAAACCGTAGATAAGTTCGCACTGTAACTTTTGCAAGATAAAAGTAAGACTAAAAACAAGTCTTCCCTCATATGAGAATAAGCAGTCAAACAAGTGTTAATAAGTGCTCCAACTGTTTCAAGGAAGGTTTTATAAAAGTACTTCTAAAAGCAAATCATAAAACATACAAAAAAATCATGAATACAATAAGATGAACCGTCTCTTATATCAACGACTTTTGTGGCATGGAAGAAATACAGTAATTCCCTTTCCTCTTCACAAATATCGTTTGAATCTGAAACGCAGAAAGTCCGAATAACAATTTTTTTAACATTTGAGCCTATCCAGCTAAAGTTAATTGAAGCTTTGCAGACTGTTCAAAGCAGAGCTGTATAGGACTGTCACAAAGGATAAAATCTTCGGCGTTTTATTTAATACAGTCGAACTTCTGACAAAGTTACTGTACTGCCAAAAAAAGCTATGTAGAATCAAAAAAAAGCATTTTTTATTTTTATAAACTTTTCGAATTTTTATAAGTAACTTCATTTCTGAATACTTGACATATAAGTAAAATTAGAAGCTAAAGAGTGTAATAAGTTCTCATAAGTTTTTTCGTACAGTAAACTCCGGTATTGTTTGCTTCTTCCTTCACCTGAAGAATAAAGACCAATCAGAATATTTAAATAAAATAAAAAAAAATTTTTCTTAGTTGAACTACAGAAACTTGTCTAAAGTTAACCAACAGTTCAAAAATTATCATGCATGAACACAACTGTAGTCATAAATGGCTTGAAACATCTCGCAACAAGAATTTTTTGTACATTTAGTCAGGACGAATAACCTGCCTGTTTAGTGGTGTCATCAACCATGTATTTCTGCACCTCTTTTGGTATAGAAAATATCCTACCCTTGCAAACAAATTTAAAAAAATGAGTGCATTTCACGGCTTGCATGGAATCTAAAAGAAAAGAAAATTATTCAAGTTTAATATGCAAAAATTCTTCTCATCAAAAAATCTTCAAAGGCAAAACAGCACAATTTTATAGCTGTTTAAAAAGAAGTAGCTTGTTTTTTACTTTACTTTATTGGAAAGACAGTTAAACTTGAAAGTCTCTTCAGAGGAAGCTCAGAAAAAGAAAAACCTATCGGGTATTTATAGCTTCGCACTATTCCATGACAGCGTGGAAGCTTGTCACTTTCTGTTTCAGACCGATTAAAACCGTAAGAGCCGTCTGTGCCGTCCGTAAAAATTGGATATGCATGAAAGTAACTTTTCAAACCGACCAAGAAACCGAGAGATTTATGACTGCGTTCATCAAAAGATGGGAAAACCGCTTCTAGAATTAGCACTATTTGTCACACTCTGACGGAATATTTAGAAGATTTTACCCGATAATTTTTTATTGTATTAATTCAGCTGCCAACTAACGTCTATGACTAGCGTTGATCAGTTATATTTTAGTAAATAAAGTACCAATGACTGATACATACAATGTTATTCTTTGGAAAAGCAAGACTAACTGTGTAAAAGAATTCGTTCTCTTGCATCTTTGAAGGAAGCTAATTGTCCACCAAACCTTGTCTGACAGTATTCATCTGCTTGATTGAAAGTCTGAGGAGCCCATAATGTTGTTATTGCATAACTAATTTTTCCTTCATTTTCGGGATTCACATTGTAGAAATTTGCAACCCTTGCCTAAGTACGACTACTGCAAATTAAATTACTATTTAAACTAGGCCTGTAGTTTTACACAGCTCAACCAAAGAAGTTTTGAAGGTTGTTAAAAAGCACTACTTTCTGTGCTTCTCTAAATTCCTCATGGATAACTACTGTTCTATTTAAAGCATTTCTTATAGTTCGACAGAGAAACCCAAAAAAAAAAAAAAAATTAAGCAGAGCAATTAGCTTTTAACCGCCTTCAAGAAAATTAAATTAATTTGAAACAAATTTTAGGAAAACTTATATAACATGCACTGTTCATTAGCATATGAGGCATAAGAATATTTCTTGAATAGAAATTTCATTATAATATGAAAATTCTCACCAGAAGCAAGAAAGTAAAGTTAAAGACCATTGGAAAAAAAATTGTAAATGCTGAACTGTCATATAGCTTTGGCACTTATTAGAAAAAATAATGAACAAGATTTGAAGTACAAGTTTTTTTTTACCAACATCCTAACCGTTTTGCCACTTCAAGGTCCAACAATTGTCATCTACCAATAAATTACGCTACCATTGCTTTGTCATAGAACAATAAACAAATTTTTTTTTTTTGAGTAATACCGTAACATCACAGCTTAACTACAGCTTAACTTGTGACCTAACTTCTACCTGTGGTCAAAGAACAGATAATTTAAAGACAGAAAATGTTTAATTTAGGCTGATTTACTTTGGTTTACTGTAATATAGCTACACAAAATATACCTGTTTTAATTGACATTACGGCAACTCGATTAAAAAATGCTAACTTACGGAAACAGGATAGAAGCAATAAGATTTGAGAGGTTTGTAGCCTTCAATCATTCTGGGAATGCCAAGGTAATTTGCATATGGATAGTGCGGGCAAGTCTTGACCGTCACTTAACGGAGTTGAATGAATCTTGACGATAAAAAGATTTGCCTTAGATTTTAATGATTTGTTCTTTTAGTAAATGGTAAAGATTTTAAAACAGCAGTAAGAAAAAATCTGGGGCAAACATACCAGCTTTACCAATAACCATCTAAAAATTTTTATCACTGTTATTCTACAACCTAAGTTTTGAGAAAGTACAAAGTGTCAATGTGCCGTGAAAAATTTAGACTATTAGATCAGTTTTTAATTACATTGAAAACAAATGGTTTAATCAAATTTTACTTCACTTATCGGCTGTCAGAATTCTATTTGCTAAAGACATTTTATAAAAATCCAAAAATTCTATTTTTATGAAACACACTTTATATAAATGTTTGCATTAATTTAAAAGTCTACTTAATTTGTTCCGGTTTAGTGGTTATAAAATGCCAATACGGTTATTATTAATGGCATCAATATCGCTCATTGGTGCAACAGCGTGACCAACTCTCTACGAAAAAAAAAAGCTGCTGCTGTGAAAACACTTAGAAAGGAATCTGTAAGCGACGTCGAATCAGTTACCTCTATGATGAGTTATAGTTTTTTAGTGGGCTGGTCAACCGACTTCTTTGCACCTAAGAAATGTTCTAATGCAACGTGGAAGAAGCATACAGGATCTTAAGAAGATCTGATCTGTCTGACATAGAAGTATAATTATTTTTTAGTTTTTTAAACCAGCAGTTCTAAAGTAGACTTTTTAATTAGTGTAACGCATCTACAAACGTAACTATCTGC
>UXUI01007195.1:2139-15962 GCA_900576705.1 Enterobius vermicularis | reverse complement strand
AGTACTGAGAGTTATTATTACAAATCATTACAAAAATATCACTTCAAAATTGATCCTTTATAAGCCAAATTGAAAAATTAAAACGTGTCGCTACCATCTCCCACACAAAGTAATACAATAAAGCATGAGGAACAGAAACCACCTAAAATTAATCTAAATTTACCAATAGCTTTATTTACTACCTCAAGGACCTGAAGGTTGTTCTTAGGCACATAGTCGGTTGGGAGGTCATTGCTACTGTAATCGTTGTGAATCCATTCTGGCACAGAGTCTCCTCTAAACAAACCTTGATCCTTCTCCAAACGTAGCCGCAAGTGTTCCTTTGTATTGTAATCAAGGCCAGCACCAACTTTTCCAACAATAGAGTATTTACCCTCTAGAACAGCGAATATTAATGATCATCCTTCAATTAGAGAATTCATTCAAAGTACCTCGCAAAACAGCTACTGTGTAACTTTGAATGTGACCATCGCCAGCACGATCAACTCCCACAACAGCAACATCAATTGTTTCACTACCTAAGTGAAATGGCTTCACCTTAAAATACGATGAAATAGGCGCACTAAAGAAAGTATAATTAGAGACTGTTTTGAAGCAGACGCACAATTCATTTGAAAATCCCCAAAAAATTTCCTTCATCTGACCACACTAGATTCGGCTTTGTCAACTTCAAACATAACACATTAAGCATTTTTACCTTAAAACAACCGTTCGCCATTGAACGAACACCAATCCTGTACAATGAATCCATTTTTTTAACCACAACACCCTCCTCATGAGCCTGCATAGCAATTTCAAAAAAATTCGCAAATTCCTCCCTGCAAATCCATTGCTGTCACCATAAAAAACCTGTTAAAGCAAATTGCTACCAAATTAAAACGAAAAATATACTAGAATAACAACATGAAAAAACACCTCGAATTAACAATTTGAAAATCCCCAATAAAAATAGCACTTTTATCCTGCTTTTGAAACACTGTATCTAGAAGTTTTAGGCGTTCATTCAGCGGTACGTCCAGAAGTGAGCGCCCGTTCAGAAAAATAATATCAAACACGGCCATGCATGGAATACAGCTCCCATCTTCGCGCAAATTCTTTACATCGTAAGCCCGACCATCTGAGGCACGGCGACCTTTTCCAACTAAAAAAATTTTTTCAAAGAACTTAATACTATCGGGCTTGCACACTCGGAAAGACAATAAAAAATTTACCAGAAGTACAATTCTGCTCTTGAAAAAAAGAAAAATTAATTTCCAAATACACAGAAAAAGCTATCTTAGCAAAGTAAAGTTCAGAATTTCAAATACAGTCACCACGTAAAATAAAAAATAAAATAATTAAATAAGGTTGGGAAAGCTGAAACATAATGAGCATTTTAGCATACTAACCGTGCTTATTATCAAAAACATCCCACAGTAGAAGTTCACCGTCGAATACACAGCTTTCCACAGATGGGTCAAAATAAGGATCTATGCGATGAAACAAAAGTGGTCCGATTTTTTCCGAATGATCAAGCTGATTTCGAGAAATTAAACGATACTCGCCACTTTTACGGTGGAGTAAAAAATGTTCACCATCAAACTTTACTTGTGTGTAAAAAGGTACTCCACAATATTTTACTAACTAAAAAACAGAAACGATGCAAAAACTTGATGTGGTTAAAAGCAACAAACGATATGGCATATAATGTCCCAAGATTGGTACATTATTTTGGAAGAAAAAATGAATGACAAAAAAATATATAAAATTACCAGAAGTTTCATATTTATTAAGCGTTCACCTTATCATACACATTTATTCCAGTACTTAGACCACCTTTTACTCTCGCTAGAAGCATTGGTTCAAAAGATTTGAACAGCAGACTTGATTCATCCCAAAGTTTATTTTCTGCAGCAAGTTCGCATATTTTTTTCAAAGAAGCCCCCGACTGTCGCATCTGACTTGCGTTGGGGTGAATACAATTCAAGATAGTTGAGGAGGATATACCAAGAACATTCTGAAAATCCAACATTTTTTAGTTATGAACTAAAATTATACAAAAAATTAGTTTTCTGTCTGGATCCTCATTAGTAAAACTTATGTCCTGAATTAAATAGAAGCTAACTTCAACTTTCCGTAAAAGAATTTGGAAGATCCAAAACAATTCACGCTCGGAGGCACATCCTTTCAATAAGTCGCGAAGTTCTTCCTCACCTTAATCGATATGGTAAAAAAGGGGAAAAGAAGAGAAGTTTATGCCGAGAAAACAGAACAAGTGCCCTCCACACTGTCGTCGCTAAAAAGTCCAGTTCAAAACCTACAGCAGAGATTTGGAGATTAAAGAATCTTTCCATTCCTAATTCATTTGATAATTCAAGAGATAAAGATGAGTAGAAGCAAACAAAAAATTAGCTGATAGAAGAAACCAGAAAATAATTGGTACAGTAAACACCTCAATCACTATAAAAATCAAGTGGAACTGAAACATCATTCAATGTAAAAAATAAAATAAAGTTTAGAAGAAAAGTAGGAAAGGTTGACCACAGCAGACAGTAATGTCAATTTCTTCTCCCTTACTCCTGCCTACAACCTTGACGTGTGACAGCAAGATTCCTTTTTGACTGGTTTTTCCTCATCTGCAATCTGAAGAAAGTGTTGGCAAAAAAAGCATTGTTTTGATATTGCCTGCCGTGACTGACCTCAGCCTGCATCAGTAACTAATGTTTCTAATTATCGATTTCAGCTTACTCAACTCATCGTGAGTCACTTTATCCAGAGATTCATTCAGCGAAAAAATTGTAAGTTCAGTTTTCGCAGCAGTGTTACGGGATGCAACTTCTGTCGATAACTTTTCCACAGCTTTCGTAGCATTCTAAAAATAACTTGCCAAACAGCTATTACTAGAAGTGTACATTATGACCAAAACTTAACAGTACCAGCTTCTTACCTTGGACGACACAAACAACAAAGACTTTTTTGTGGCTTCAGGGAGCATCAGTGTCTTGCAAATCTTCATAATCAACCTTTTCTGCAAATGTTACTGCCGCTTTAAACGGTATAATTTCGTAATACTAAACCGATTACAACTCTACAACACAAAAGCATTCTGAGCCATTCCCAATATAAAAATCAAATGACTTCGAGCAGTCAAGAAAAACCGCTTTCCTAATTACTGTGAGAGTTCTCAATCTGTCATGTCATAACGTAAAGTAACCATATAATTTAATAACGATTGTCTGGAAGCATTCAATATTAGAAAACCCTACTAACTCACCTCTTTCATCCGATACTTTCTCGAATCATGATGGTTCGCGAGAATTCTAACTAATGGAAAGTAGTTGGGAGTCAAATTTTCTCCAAACATTGATTTCCATCTGGCTAACACCTCCCGAAGCGCACGCTGCCGAAAAAACTTAGACTTTCCTACGTCCCTTGGCATGTGGCGAATACGGTCAAGACTTTCACACAAGGCGGAGAACTTAAAAACTTTTGCAACTTCTTCAGCACTAGCTGCCATTCGAATAGAGGGCTGAACAGAAATCCAGTTATTTCTAAAATTTATTTGTCAGCAACGTAAACCAACATGGACAACAATAATAGTGCGAAAGTAATTACACAAAACGAATTCCTGAAAAACGAATACACGATGCATTAAAAGCTAACGCAATTATTCTCAAGGGTAACTTAAAAATACAATATAAATGCACATTTCTAACTGTATAACGATAAACCGGGAAAATTTAATAAGCATGTTTCCGTAAGAATAGGTCAAGGTAATGCAAAAAGAGTAAAGTAAAAAATTTTTCTGTAATTTCTAACCTAAAAAAGAAAATTCGCAAAACGATCACAGGCTATTAATTAACTCTTCAAAAATGAAAAAAAAAATCCAATAGATATTTAAAGCCACCATCGTCAGCAGAAAATAAATTTCAATTTTACTAGTGATTCGGGCAAAAGACTGCAACTGCATTTGCACCAAGCTTCAACTGATGTTAAAATACAATTATGCTAAAATATAAAAAGAGAAAAACAAAACAAAGCAGTAATTATCACACCAAAAATAAAGTATGGTCTGGAGCCACCGATAAATCACAAGCTGGTCGTGGAAGAACCACTTGGCATGGAAAGTACTGGTCCTTTTCACTGCCTATACCTAGGTGTGAAAACCGATTAATTCCCCAAGCATATAGGTTACGGTGTTTCGATAAAGCGAACATCGAAGTATTGCCGGCGAAAATTTGTTTAACTTTCCCAGAGTCGTCTGTGCCACTGGAAAATACATTCGGATGTATCAGAACAGGTCTTTTCAGAACACTTATATCGGGGCCCTGACCGACTACTCCAAAACCCCAGACATAAACTTCTCCTTCCGAATTCAGTATCAGAGACGAAGTGGCCGTCGTGTCAGCCGCGGAAATTTTTCCCAGGCGTAACCGTATTTCTACAGGATGTAAAACCTGTATCTGATTTGAAAACGGTGACATTTGTTCATATTCATTCTGCCCCCACATAAAAAGATCGCCGGAGGTGGTGATAGCACACAAAGTATCTGTACTGCCTTTTATTGAAGTAACCTGAACACCTTTCAAATCACCTTCAACAGGTAAACAGTGCCAATCCCTTGGTCCTCCATTTCTACCCAACTGTCCATCAGTACCCAGTCCAAAAGAGAACAACTCGCCAGATTCCAACAATACAAATGAAGTATCTAATGTACAATGAACCTGCTTAACAGATGCTTGAGATGGAATTTGGACACTACTATCGGAAGTGTCAGAGGGAATTATAAATGGACATTTTTCAGGATCCTTCCCGCACTGTCCGTGTGCATTATCACCAAATGCATAAACTTTCTTTTCTGTGGCTACTAAGAAGTGCCTTCTGCCTGCGGCAATGTCAACAATATTCCCCGAAAAACCAGGAATTACTAAACGTTTGCCATTCCGCCAGTAGCCTGCAGAATGCAGGTCATTGCTGAATATTTCTACACCACCGCCGTAAACTCTGTCGCTAGATGCAAATACAGAGAATCCAAAACCCGCAGCTACTCTTCGGATACCTTTTGACATGAAATAAATTATATGTGTTGGTTTCCGAAATTGGAACAAACCGCCAACCGATCGCAGTTTTGAATTTGAAAACATGCTGCCAGTATTAACGAGACCAGACCCATAAACATGCTTCTTGGCTACAGTACTTGACTTATAACGTAAAAATGAAAGCATGCAAAATTTCTTCAACCAGCCACTTTTAACGTTGCTCATTACTCTGAAAAAAATTTTTTAACTGCATAATGAACCAAAACGTAAGAATTTAAAAACAGAAGTTTAAATGTAGTAAATAAAAACTCGTTTACAATAACTGCCACATTCTCGTAACAGCAGAGTTAACATTAAAAAACTTTAGCAAGTATCTGTTAGTAGTCAACTAGCACTATTTATGAAGCCTTACAAGAAAATAAAACCGAAAATTCAGAAAGCACTACTTACCTTCACAATCGTAAAATTTTTGATTTTATTCAGCAGCTCGTTCCTGAATGGAAAACCCTAAAGTATTTTGAACACCATTAACATCTCAACGACCTATGACCACATGAATTTTGGTTGAATAGAGGGAATAGAATAACTAAAACCAGTTTGATAAAACGTAAAACAGAGAAACCTTCTGAGACAAACCATCCTACACAATTGCTATTTCACCAAATCTAGAGGTACCTTTCATGTCTACTCCCTCTAATCCTTCGAAAACACCTAAATGAGAATTCCAGTAAATTTCATCAATAGTAAAATTTATTGTAATGTTTTTGAAAAAAGGTGCGGCGCAGTACATAAAAGTACAACATAGGTCCAATGTAAAAGCAACTTCTTCCTTACTCTTTCAAAAAATGCACCACGTCATTTGTGGTTTGGTGAATACGACCTCCAGGCCATGTCTCAGTTTTTCAGAAGAATATTTTTCCTCAGCGGATTTCCGCCAATATTTTTACCCACCTGTGCTCCCCTGAAGGCACTCGCAATTTTCAAGCACATATTTTTCCGAATAATTTCTCTAAAAATCCCGAAATCCTGCATTAAGTTTTGAATGCATATTAGGCGGTAGATGAGGTTTTCAAAAACTACCTCCACACTGTTCCCGTTTTCAAATTAACACGATTTTGTAAAATCATAGTTCATCTCTCAGCAAGGTTACTGTTGCCAAGTAGTTTTCTAAAAGCGATATCTTTCGTCACCGTCATTAGCACTACGAGAAGACGCTCGCTCTATCAAGCAAAATGAAGCACGTTGCATAAAAACGACTGCCAAGGTTCTTAGCACATGGGCAGGCTTCTTAGCATATATGCAAGTCAACATCAAACTGAAAACTTTGAGCTTGAATGCCTTTGGTGCCCATCAAGTTGGTAATGACCGTTAGAGGTTAACTTTGCTCAACAGCACGAAGTGCTCGTGAAATTCCGCTATCCAGAAAAGCAGACCGCTTTAAAGCGCACAAAAGCGAAGCTTCTTCTGAACATTAATTACAATAATACTTTTCACAGTAAAAAATGCTCTGTAGAAAGTAACATTGTGAAGTTGTTGTGTTCCTTGCGAAAAGAGCTGTGTTAAGTAGAAGCGAGTTGCACCATGCTGCTGTTCGCCCAAAAAAGTTTTAATTCTTTCTACCTCACTTGGCAAACATAACTGTTTTTTTCTTTCGCCAAAAGTTTTGGACATCAGATTTCAAATCCTGCTGTTTTGTACCAAATAATAATCTGTATGCTGAAGTTCTTGTCCATGACCGGTGAACAATAAGATTCATTTGCTTCACCAAAGGATGCGTCTTTCTCAAACAAACACAGCAATTAATGCAGAGTTATTCGCTACGGGTTCTGGAAACCTTTAACCTATGCAATGCAGAGAAATTCAACTGCATAGAAAACCCTGACAAACACAGCGACTAAAACCTTGGAGATAGATAAACTGCATCGGCAAAAGCCTCCAATGTACCCTAATTACCAAAATATCACAGAAAATCCGTTTTCCTACCTAAAAGAAACGAGAACCACTACAGGCAAAATTAAATGATTCACCCACCTGGGATATCTGCTGAAACAATCTAAGTTCCATGCAAAGTCTGGCTGCCCATCAACGCCGATAAAAAATAAAATGGTTCTAAATTGCCCTACCAAAAACAGCAAATGAAAAAGCGTAAAGAACAATAAGAGGCCAAATAGAGATAATTAATCTGGTGAGTGTCGACAGTTATCATTAAATAATATAAATATCACTTTTTTAATTGGTACCAAAATTACTTCGTTGTCAAAATTCCATATACGAATGTTTTGTAGTTTTCCTGTCCTTCACACCAAAGGCTAAGAACCAGGCCCCATTTCCAAGCATCAGTTCAATGTAGTGCTAATTCCAGGCGAGAAAAAAAGGATAATTCTCACAAAACTAAGGTATTTTGCGATTAGAAATGGTGGGTAACAAAGAAAAGAAATTCTTTCAAGTATTGTAGGATTGGCAAAAATGCAAGTGCTTAAAATTTATATAAAAAACTTAATAATCGAAAGGTTAAAGAAAAAAAAAAACTAGCGGCAAAAACGGCAAAAATTAAGGCAAATTCATCCTAATTATTCGCGGCAGTCAGCGTTTTTTTTTTTTTAGAAATTATTATATGATCCGTTACTCATCATTTATTACACAACACCAGTTGTGCTATAACGACCACCGCGATATAAAACAGGGAAATATTTAATCAAACTCTAAAAAACTGAAACAGCACTAACGCCTCAACTCCTAGAAAGTCACTAATTTGCTTATACCAGATAATCCACGGCTTCAACTGCAGAAGAAACAAATTTTTTTTTTGAAAAGCCCAGACAATTCCAATTTTTAGCTGCAGTAGAAGGCAAAATTCACCGTCACAAAGTTCGCCAGCACATAGGTTCTGTGCAGAATTTTGAGCAGCCGGTTGTCCCCCGAATGTATGACGAACTTTGTCGGCCAACTGACTACAGTCAGGCTAACATGCAATTCAGTCGCATTTGGCAGTTACTGGTTATGTTGGAAAGTGATGTACCGTTGTTTCTGGAACGAACACCGCGTGATTTCTGCACAAAAAGTTTGATAATTAAACTCCTTCCTTACCCACGGGTTTTAGCCTGACAGATAGCCTGTTATTTCATTAAGGATACTTAAAGTAATTGTCTATATTGCGTTAAAAATTGGGACTTTTGCATTCTGCTTCAGTCTTGTGATATCCACCCACAGTATCTACAGACTAATGAGGCGTTCCTCTACCGTCCATTTAATTTGAAACTTATGTAGTTGAAACGTAATAAAATCTTTATTCCAGATTGAATGTTCTTAACGCGATATTTGGCAAGAGCAAGGCTTGATCATCGACCACTGTATAGACGTATTTTTACGAACCAACGACTGGATTTGATTTTTCTAGGTGCGTAGTTTTAATTTAGACCGATGTTTTTCATCGTTTTTTTGCCCCTCACTCTCTTTTGAGTTAGAAGTTCTGTTATGGCTCCTACCGGACTGTTTCAATATTCCAGCGTGTTTTGCTCCACAATTGTCTGTGATATTTCGTGCCTATATTTATGTTTATACCACTATTGAGGGCAAATGCCTTTTTTAACCTTTTTTTTTTACAGTTCAAACCAGTCTTACCCTTTAATTAATGAGCTCTAAGGTTTGAATGCCAACACCAAAAACGCTGCGAAGCTTCCTATTGTTTGTATTGAGAAACACGAGCTCACATTCTTGTAAAATAGTCATTTAATCACCATACTATATGACATATTTTGTAGAATAGCCGTAACAGAGAAGAGCTTAATGGATTACTTGTAGTTATTTTGAATTCAGAGCTTATGCACGTACACTTTCATTGATTTCAAAACTTTTTAAGTAACCGTACGGTCCCTGATTGGCTTTAGTTTATCCTTGACGTCGTTTATTATCACTGATCTGATTATATATTCTGTTTACACTCATCCGGAAAAGAAGAGGTTGCAAAGTATAATTGAAAAAAAGCTTATTGAAGCTGACAGTGCTGGTTTCTCGTGACCTCGGTTTGTTTTTTTACTTGTTCTTCAATTATTTTTTGCTGATTGCTTCATGCTTATTTAATGTAATGTCAAAAGCAGTTATTTGTGCTTCATCTTTCTAGATTTTGTGCCGTTAATAACATAACGTTTCTATCTGTTAAATGCAGTTTGTACGAAAAACGTTAAGTTTCATAGCCAGTCGGTATGAACTTATATTCCTCGTCAGCTTTTGCAGTGGTGCCGCTCTGGAATTAGTAAAAGTCTGTTAATCTGAATTTGTTTCTGATATTGTTTACTTTCTTAAAGGTACTCTTTTTTTAACGGAGTTTCTTGCTGCAGAGAAAAGCAAGAACGCATGGTTAGTTGCTAATTAAATTTTTCGTTACAGATTCATTGGTATGTGGATGGCACTAATTTTTACTCTGTATTTATCGAAAATAAACTTCAAAGAGAACTTGAAGCTTACGAAAGAAAGTTGATGCAGTTTGATAATATGGCTAAAGAAGAACAATTGAAAGGTTCGAAAGAAGAAATACAGAGGGGAACTTAGTGAACGTCAATGTTCTTCCGTGCATTTTAGCATCGGAATTCCTTAGAAATTAGGTTCTAAATTTGTTGTAGTTGGTTAACTGTTAGTGTAGTAAACTTTGTTACCTCGCTTTATTGCGTAGTTTATAACAGTTCAACTTTCCTTTTTTTTCGTTCTAATTTATATATTCGATTTTGTAACTTTTAATAAAAGATTCTGTCTTGATTCTAAGGCATTATTCTTTTCTTTTATATCACCTGCATGATTGGTACAATATTGTATTACACATTTTTTTCAGAATATATTCTTTTGTGCTCTTCGTGGTTGGAGAACTTCTTTTCATCTGTTTTTCTGAAGACTTGACAGTAGTAAATGGTTGATGAGATAGGTTGTTTTTATAGTTGTTTTATCTTTGCTGGGACAAATCGATCATTTATTTTATGAGTACTTCATTTTCATTATAAGGATCGGTGAAAGATATAAGTTAATCGTTCTTCTTTATTGTTGGCTGAGAAATTGGTCAAAAGGGAAATTGAGGGCAGGTAGTGAAGAGCGATGACAACAATATTCTTTCTAATTGTGAAGAGGAGACTTAGGCTTTTTAACGCTGTATTAGACAGGAAACATTTTCGTGGGGGACTAGTTTAAAAGTTGGTCTCAGCGTTGTTATTTGCTGTGTAGACGGAATAGGTATATGTAATAAACTAAACAGTTCCTTTAAAGAAGCTTTGTCTTATGGATTGAACATGAAGTGCGTTTTGTGATAGTTTTGAAAGCGACAATATCGCATCCAAACGCAGAGTTATAAATACTTTGGTTTGAAAGAAGGGCAGCGGGAAACTCATTTGAGCGTAAGACATGGTATTTCAACAAATAATGTTATGAAAAAACTAGGTGAACTGAGAGTATTTTAGGATTTTGGTATTATACGTTTTTCGGTTACAAGTGCAAGCTAGAGAGGGCCTACCACGTATGAGATATCAGTTTCACCTATTTTTTTCATTTATTTCGTGAAGTCTTCTATCAAGAAAATTCTATAAACCTAACAGGTTCAAGACGAACCTGCAGACACTACGTTATTTAGAATGTTACAGCCTGCTATCACTTTTGTATTATTGACGTTCCCTCTTGTGAATTTAACGATTCGTTGGATGAAGCCCCATTCAGTCGTAGTGAATCGTTTGGGCCCAGGGCATCGGTTGAAGCAATCGCTTCTGGAGGCCTCTGAAAATGGTCAGGGAAAGATTCTGCGTATTTTGAAGCTGGTCTCAGTTGAGATGGCGGTCTATAGGGTAATGGAGCGCGAGTAGCTGTGTTTGACGCATAGTATGGGGATGGCGGTGGTTTTGGAGGCTGTGTTCCGTAAAATGGTGCTGGAGATCTTATGGTAACGTTTCCTGATGGTGATGTTGGACCTTTCTGTGTACGCTGGAAATCCTTCACTTCGTTGGGAGTGAAGCGGCTCCGTAAATCGTTGCTTGATCTTCGCTCTGGAGGTTTTGGCGGCGCATTCATCGGTGGTTTTCGAGTACTGTTAAGTTCATCCAAGATGGCATCTAGCATATGCGTTTCCTCATACTTTTCGCTAGTTGACGGCTTTTCATAGTTGTGAGGTGATGGAGGAACAGGAGGAGGGACATTTAATGAGTTCGCTTCTTTTAGAGGACGCCCCATTGGAGGTGCTGAAGCCCTTGCTTTAAGATTTTGTCCTACAAGTACTAGACCGGATGATGGCATTGCCGGAACGCTTACTGATTCTGTCTTAAGATGAGCATTTGGTGCCTCTCTGGTTGTGGCGAGGGTGCCTAAATTTACCATATATGTATCAACTGAATTTGAAATAGGTATTTCTCTGCGTTCTTCTTGGTAATAGGTTTCAGATTTTCTGAGTAGTAAATTTATTTTCAGAATTTACCATTTTCACTTTTTGTACTCATTCGATCAGAATTTCTTTCTATTCGATACGGGGCACTAACTGCAGGGTCTTGGACCATAGCTAGCTTCTTCATGGTTACCATCATATTTGCTAACGTCTTGCAACGCCGCAAGCATTGATCTATTTGTGCAGATTCTTCTTTAATGAACTTTTCTTCCCGAACCACTCTTTCCATGTCGCCTTTTATTTTTTTTTCTAATTCGTTTTGAATAGATGGAAACTGAGCTAAAGAAGTAAAATATTAAGCTGTAAAACCGTTGCCTCTTGTTCGCATAAATTTCTGTTCATTAGATTAAAACGGATACAGTACTTAAAAATAACAACTAATTGGATATTTGTGAGCTTTCTAGCCGTAGCTTTAGAATGAATGAATGTGAAAGGAATTCAGAACAGTGATGCAAAGCAACTAAAAAGAATGTCAAAAAAGGTTTATTTACTTTTTAGTCGAGCTGCGTTTCTCCCGATTTTGGTCAAGGAATTTGTGAAATGTTCCACTTCACTCATGCGAAGCTTCCTATTTGTATTTAGCACCAATTTCCTGACATCTTCAACATCCTCTTCGAACGACCTGCAGGGTGATTTTTTGATTTTGTTTACTCGCTCGTTCAAGTCGATGAATGAGGAAGAAGTATTGCGGTATGTCATTAGGAGAGTGTATTGTTACTTTAAATACTTGCGCAGAAATTAGGTACTTGAACAAACTGGCGGTTTTCGTAAATTTTAAAATAATTAAAATTGCATCACTTTTTATCTGAATGCACTTTTGCTTGAATTTTATCTTACTTACTGAAGAGACTTTTGGAGCTGTGTTATTTGAGCAATGTGCTCTGATTTGAGATTTTCCATATGATCGGCTTTTAGTGTTGTAGTATCGATGCCTGATTGCCTGCTGATATGCTTTTGGATTTGGTCGAATGCATCACGGAGTAAATCACGTCCGTTTTGTACATTCACCTGAATGTTTAGGGCATTTTTGGTTAACAGATCTTAATAGTAAGAACTGTAGCTTGGTTGCCTCTTGGTAATAGAAACATTTCTTATAGTATATCGGGGTCAGAATTTTATTTGAAGTTAGTTTTCTTTCAAATTAATGTTATTTGAGTCTTTCAGCGGTTTTACTTTTTAAATTTAGCGCGTGTAGAAAGGAATTAATGATGACTCACTTGGACTGCACGTCGAACTTGTTTCAGCTGGTTCTGTATTTCAGTTGCTTGTTGCTTTAACCTTAAAAGATGTTGTTGTGCTTCCCCATTTAAGGAATAAGTGTCGGGCAAAGACGGTTCTGTGCTGCTTGGTACGCTGCTTCCTGGACGTGCTAAAAGGTTACTTAGATATGTTGATGAACGTCATGAGTTAGGAAGAAAATATGAGGTTTTATTTATGAAACTGGTAGTTTTTTTCATCTTAGGATTTCATGTTGTTTGGTATTGCACAAGAAATAGTTTGGAAATTCAGTTATCAAGGTTTTGTAAAAACCAGAACCGTCGGAGTGAAGTGCAAGAATCTGTCTTCTCAGTTCTTGCATGTCACGTTGACTGCTTTCACTCATTCCTTTGCTAACCAAGGCTGAGTGAACTAGTGAAGATAAGCCTGCCAACTGTCGCTCCATAGTTTCCATTCGAAATCTTAAATACTTGGAGCTTACTTTATTTTTTAGGAAAAAAATTGTGGTTACGGTATTAGTCTAATTCGATGAATTACGTTGAGGAAAGCCTTAAAATGAGAAAGGTCTTTTTTGAGCTTGTATAGCATGAAGCAGTTGTTGGAAAACAATTTTTTGAAATTGAATATTAGTACTTTAATCTAAAAAAGTAAGTAAAAGCATGTTTCTGAATGAAAAAAGCTGGCTACGTTACTGTGTATGGTGTATAATTACGGTAAATAAGCCTCTAAATAATTCATTATTTAAGGGAAAAATGGAACAGCGATAGATAATTATAGGGGTTGAATAGTATTAAGCTACTTTTGGATGGCTCAGCTAGACAAGTTTCCCGGCAGAGTTTTAGTTCCTTTCCAGCCAAAATTTATTTAGTATGAGTAAGAGGACCATGAAAATAACACAAAGGAGGATGCAGAAATCAAAGTAAGGTAGCTGTTTACGAGGAAGAAAAATATGCCGCTAAACTGTTAGGAATTTTTTTATTTAAATTTTTTTCTCAAATATCTTTATCTCAAAAAAAAGAAAAGTGTTATCTCTTTACTGTGAAGGAAATTTTTCACCTGTGAAGCAGAAAGGCATTATGTTATCAAACTTATCAATTTTTATTGCAAGTCTATATTTATCTCTTTTTTTTGCAGTATTCTAGTACAAAATTCTTCTAAGAGTTATTTTATCATTTGAA
>UXUI01007194.1:61253-74584 GCA_900576705.1 Enterobius vermicularis | reverse complement strand
GCGTCAACCGGATAACACAAATTTATATCGCTGTGAAAAAAATGTATCCTTGGCTTACAGAGTAATTTACAGAGCATCCGTCATTCAAATTTACTTAGCCTATTGCAGTAGACAGTTATCGAAAGCGCCTATTACAGCTGTCGCTGTCAAGAGAGATCAGACGAAGTTGCCGTCTGGCAAAAAGCCAGTAACTCTGATGCTGCAACCTTTTGGGCAGAAAAGCACTGAAAAACTGACCGTAGAGCAATCAAATAAACAACGCATATACAGCACTGATCCACAACGGGTTCTTGTTTGATCCTTACCGACAGCATGGTTCAGCTAAAAAGCTGACTGCGTTGGCAATTCCGCTAAGAAAATCAGCATAGATTAATTCTGCTCAGCGACATATTTTACATCACATATAGTCTTTTCTTAAGTATATCTGTTGAATTTAAATTTTACTGAAGCCTCAAGAAACACTTCAAATTTTCGCTTTTAGTTTTTTTTCTTTCTTCAAAATTTTTTTTTTTGTTAAAAAGTATTTTCATGGTTTTTCTTATCCAATTTTTCAGGAGTATTGCTTTAAAGAAGCTGTGTTAACTAATCGTTCTATTGCTATAGAATTTGTCACTTTTTTTTCTGCTTTTAACAAATGTCGTTGAAAAATTTTAACAGGATTACATACAGCTTTTATTATAACTTGTTATATACAAATCGAATTGTTGAAATAAATCGATGATTATACACTGCTTTATTAATGTGTTTTTGTTTGTTCTGTTATGTTAGTACTTGAGTTTAAAATTGATTTTTATTTATAGGTCTACTGAAGTAAAGCAGTTTCATGACATAATCAGCGGAATTCATGGAAATTTGGAGCATCTTATCGTTTCGGTGGAGCGGTTATCATCATTTTCGCTGAATGGCTAACACCAATTCTGAAGCTGGGCAATTTATTTATCAGGTTATACTTACGACTATTATTTTTCTCCAAATTAAGGCTCTCGGGTTGTATAAAGAAATGGGCTACCTCTTTGTCTGCAAGCAAGATTTACCTGATGTACTGTTTTCTTTACAGATCTATTTTGAAGGGTTTTATTGTCTTCTCGAAACCTTTTTCTTTATTTGGGTTTCTTGTAAAAATCATTTTAGATTTAGTTCGCTAATGAGGTCTTGCTGTCGTGTCTATATGTATCTTCTGCTAAATTTGCTCAATTCACAAATTACTGTTTTTTAGTTGTTCAAGTGGAGTGTTAATTTTCTATTTCTCTGTTTATTTCTTAGCAGAGCCTTTTTTTTGGAGATAGAATGATTGTTGCACAAAGCACGTACAGTTTTTCGATGGAACATATGACGTGACTTTAGTGTACTCGTTCAAGCCTAGCTAGGGGGTGTGTTTCCGCAGCAGAGTTAAAGTTGTAATGCCTTTTTTCGGAGTGGTAGACGTATTTTATTTTTGATACTTTAGTATAATTGTAGACTGGGTACGCGAAAAAGGTACTGAGGTAACCCTCATTTTTTTTTTTTGAATTCAATTGTTCCTGAGTAGTGTTTTTTTCATTTTATAGTTGAGTTTGAACGGAACGGTATTTTAACGGATGCTTCTAACTCTATTAATTATTCCGCAATTAATCCTAAACTATATTGCAGTCATCTATTTATTGCGATGTAATGTCTCAAGTTTGCCGGTTAGAAATGGTGATGCATCGGAACATTTTAATTTTGGATGAAAACGATTAAATTTATTATTTTTTTAGTTTAGTTGCTTTTTATAGTCAGTGAAGAAAATTCTGAGTAAATACTTTTTGAAGGCAGTTCAGTTCGATAACTCGGATCTGTTAGATGAACTTTTGACTGCATATCCAGAAAACACTTCGTTCAAGGACTCGCACGGAAGAACGCCATTGCATATTGCAGTTCAACGAGGAAATTCGACGATTGTTGATTTACTCGTGAAAGCTGGAGGTTTGGAGTCTTGTAATTGTTAATTTTAATAGATGGTGCAAAGAAGAAATTTTCTTGCTCATTACTGCATAGTTCTGAAAGTGAATCCTAGTGCAGTTCTCTACATGAAGCGCATAGTTATAAAATTAATTTTATAACACTTAATTTTGATGTTTTAGCCAATGTGAACGAGGCTGCCGGGCCAAGCATTCTTTGTGCAACACCTTTACATATCGCTGCAGCAGAAGGGAAACACGAAATTGTAAAGCGCTTAATCGATGAAGGAGCGGATTTATTTGCAACTGATCTGCGGGAACACTGCGCACTGGAACTTGCTCAAATGAATAATAAAACAACAGCAGCTCGTGTTCTCTTGGATGCTATTGGTACTAGTTTGTGCATTTTTTAGGTATAAACAGGTATTCTTAAAAAATTACAAGGAAAATCTCTTTGTATTCAAGAAATGGAACGTACAAGGACGGCTTATCTTCATGAACGTTTGATCAGCTCTTGTATCGAAGGAAATGCAGTGGCCGTTGAAAAAATACTTCTTCAATTAAATAGTGTTAATCGAGATGCTATCCTCAACGGTCCCTCTTTAGACAATAACTCAGCCTTGTACATGTAATAAATAATTTTTTCCAGATTATTAAAGTATTTTAAGGCAATTTATATGTTTAATCGAAAATTAAACATTTTTCTAGACATGAAACGTACTCTTTAATACTCTACTCTCTCTGTGTTATCATTTTGAGAATATTTGGTTTTATTTGTCTTCAACAGGGTTGAGTTTTATTGCATCATTAATTGAATTGGCTGATTAATTTATTATTATTAGCTACGACTTAGAGCTAGTTTTTACTTGTTATTTAAAAAACTTCAGTGCATGTTTACATGGGCGGTACGAAGTTGTTAAGAAATTGTTAGATGAACGAGGTCATATGCTAATACAACCGGAAACAAGTGACACTGTTTTACATGCTGCTGTGTCTTCTCAGGAGCCTCTCCTCGTTGAGCTAATATTGAAAGTTAATTTTCATTCCGTTGTTGTAAGTTGAAAAAGAGCCTTTTAAGGCGAATTGATAAAGTACCATTTTTTTAACTTAAATGGCTCTTTGTATTAGATAGGTTACACAGTTTATGTTTAAAAGTGGATAATTACTCATAAACCTTTTTTTGTTCTCAGGAGTTTACTCATCTCATCGGCTCAAGGAATGCGGATGGTAGTACAGTCTTGCACTGGGCCGCTCAGTGTGGAAATATCCAAGTTGTCAAAATGTAATTATAGCTTTAATCTCCTTTTCTATCAGAAAAACATTGTTTGATTTTGCAGGCTAATGGAGTTTCCATACGATGAAAGCTTGTATCGGAGAATCGAAGAGCCATCGGGACGATTTTCCTACAGTTTTGTAGTAGATGTTAATGCTTTGGACTCGAACTGTAGGACTGCCCTTTATCTTGCCGTTGCTAGCTCGCATATTGACGTAGTTCAATATTTTTTAGAAGTGCGTCTCCTGAAGTGTTAATGTTTTGAATTTTTAGATCTTCAAAGATTTACAAAATTCTCGCCCAGTTTTATGGCATTTTCTTGCTCAAAATTAATGGTAGTAATAAATGCCCAGAAATAATTAAAATTATATTGTAGTTGAAATTTACCATTGGAACATCAGAAAAGAAGTGCCCATTCGTAATAGATGTTTACTGCAGCGGCGGTAGAACACCCCTTATGGTAGCTGCAGCAAATGCGAACATCGCCCTTGTTATGTACAGTTGTTTTTATATCACTGCTTTTGCGGTTGCCTGTGAATGTCTTTTAAATGCATGATTTTTACAGTTTTATTATGCTTCGACGTCTCAAGTTATCTTTTCCTTTTTTTTTTCTTTTTGAAGTTTTCTGATAGAACTTCGAAGATTTTCGTGCGAAAAGCACTGCTTTTCGCAGCTTCCACGAGTACCATTAAAGGTTGCTTCTGGAATATGGTGCCGACATCAACCTTCCATGTGGCTTAACCGACGCAGACGTTACTAGTGTGGAAGGGGCCCGTTGCATTGGCTCGGGAGCACTAAATGAAGCCTGTAAAGCGAATTGCATTCCTTTGGTCCAGCTTTTGCTTCAGAGAAACGCTGTAGATCAAGAAAACGTTGCTTTAGCTATTGCAAGTGATGTAAGTTTTATTTGCTGGCAAAGTCTTCATGTAAAATTTAAGGAGAAAGGTTTTTCTTCGTTTGTTACAGAATCATCATGACTCTCTCGTGAGGCTTTTTCTTTCGCGCCTCGTATTTGTCGATCCAGATTATCGTGTTAGCAAGAGAAACATTGATGTTGGTCAAATAAGCTTTAACAGAAGTGTCCTTCCGTCGACCCTGTTCCCGAATACCGCATGTATGATTAATTGGCACGGTGCAAATCTTGCTACAATATCTCAGGAATGGCTTCTTTCTGGTTGCCTTCAGTTAAATCAGAGATTAAGAACATCTCGGTAGCTTTATTTTTTGAAGTTTTGGGTTTTTTTGCACGTTGTTTAACTATCTCGCAAGCGTGGTTTCAGTACAACATTTCAACTGTTTCTATTTAAATTTTTCTAAAAAACTTAAAATTTTCTTTTATAAAGTTAATATGCATTTACCTCGTTCACTTACTTGTATTCGATATTTTTTTGTTAATTACCTTGATTTTAGAATGGCATTAGCTGCTTTAACTCGAATAGACATCTCGTGCAACCGTCTTACTGTACTCAATGGGTTTTTACTGCAGCTGACCTCATTAAGAACACTGAATGCAGCAAATAATCTTATCACTGAAATCGAGTTACCTTCTGGAGGGTGGAACGCTCCACTGCTGGAAACTTTGTTACTGGAACATAACTTACTCATTTTTCTTCCTCCTCAGGTAATTTTTTAAGCATCAGTTTTTTATTATGGTAGCAAATATATCGCATATTTTCTGCTTACGAAGTGAAGTCTAAATTTTCTGAATTTGAGTTTGTATGTTACTTTGTAAATTATTGTCAGTTTTCGTAATAAGTCTGTTCGTTTTCTCTTTTTTTTTCCTTTCAAATTAAATGTAGTTTCTTTAAAAGTCTTTGTTGCTACAATAGCAATGATTTGGATTCAACTTCCGATTTATACCGGTTTAGCTTTGGTTGTTTTCAGATTTTCTCTGTATGTTTTCCATGTTTGTCGTGTCTTGACGTATCATATAACAAACTCGCTTCTTTACCCGACACCCTTTGGGCTGCTCCGCACCTGAAAGAGTTCAATGCATCAAATAACTTATTGAAAGTTATTCCTACAGTTACAAATGTTAGTAACCTCTCACCGTCTCACTCTAGTGATGGTAAAGAAAATTTACCACAAGATGCGTGTAGTCTTAAAAGCACAATTTCCACGGAAGATGCTTCTAGCAGTGGCGCCCGTAACGACGAAGTAAATGTAACTGTCCATGAGCTCAGGAGGTTTTAAATCTTTGTTCTGTTGTAGAGAACTGATTTTTGTTTTACAGTATTGTTTTATAAATAATAAACGCTTTTTTACAAGTTAGTATTGATTGAATGGAGGAGAGATTAAGTTTTTTATTTACTTAGCGTTTAGTAAGCTAGTCATATTTTATAGGTATAATTTTTGGCAGTCCACGGTGCACCTTGTGAGATCTGAGGACTCAGATTCTGAAAACGGTTTGACGACGAGCTTTTCAGCCCTAAATTCTTTGAATCTTTCTCATAATGAGGTAATTTTAATTCTTTTTTTTTTTTTATTTTTAGTGTTTTATAGCTGTAGTGCCGCTTCTGTACAGCATATCTTCGCTGACTTTGCAAGTTAAGTGTTCTGCCATTATATACTTTTCTTTACTTTTAGATAAAAGTTTTCCCAACCGGTCTTGCCTGCTGCTGTCCTCGTTTAACACGCTTAAACTTGTCACACAACGAACTCGTTTCTGTAGGCCCAGTAGAATGTTTACCAGCCAAAATTCGGCATTTAGACCTTTCTAGTAACAGGCTTGCTCTTCTTTTTGAACGTCCAGACCCGGTGCAGTTGGTGTGTCACGCCACAACGACTTTTTCGAATAGAATTTCAAGGAATGAAAGAATCAGTCCTTCAAGGCAGTCGAGTTAGTCACAGTTATTTAGACTGGATCGGTGATTTGTGGAGTAGTGTAATTTTTCCGTATTTTATGTTCTTGTGATTCTAAACTTAATCTTGATCGAAGAGTTTGTTTTGAACGCTTTTCCATTTTTATTCCAACAGGTCTAAATAATGAGTTGCAGGAAATCGGTCAAAGTCTGCAGTTAGAAGTCAAAGGTCGCTTAGTGTTGCTCGAGTTGGCGATTCACTTCATGACATTCACTTAAATGCATGTGTACACAAAAAACATACCCGTTTGGAATCGCTTCGTACATTGATTCTAAACGGAAATCGTTTGCGAGAGATTCCTCTGAGACTGTCGGATGCATCGGTGCCACTGAAGAAAAAAATGGTTGATGTGAAAAGGAAGGAAAATGTCTGTGAAATTCCTTGATAAAAAACTCCTCAGTTAACAAATTCTCAATGCTGTTTGTAAAAAATCCAATTCGGTTTTTTTTACAGGTGCGAGATAAGATTTTATTTCCTCTTTTAACGTCTTTGGATGTTAGCAATAATTGTATCAAATGGGTCCCTCCTCTGATATCTTCGCTGTCGTCGCTTTCAGTTCTCAATCTTTCTGGCAATGCAGCTATTGAGAACCTGCCTTCAGAGTTGGGACTTTTAGGTTAGTGTTAGATAACATTTTTTGACGCTAATCTAGTGAATAGTTTAGTTTGAATTTGGCTATTTAATTTTTTAACGTTACATATTTTATTTTAAAACGAAGGTGGTGTTCAGAAATATAGTATGTTAGTTTTGAACTTTTGAAAACTGTCAATTTTGAAATTAATTGTACTTTTATGTCCTTTTTTATTTTTGGGTTGCAGAATTTTTTTTCGTTGGACATTTTTTTTTTGCGAAGTTTGAGACTGATATCACTTTTTATGCATTTACAGGTAAACTATGGAATTTAAACTTGAACGGGTGCTCTATGAAAGATCCAATACGTTCGTTGATTCAAGCCAAAAACTTTAAGACAGTGGATTTGATCGCTTACTTGAAATCTATCTTAGAAGAGTAAGTGCTTAGTCAACAAATCCAGATTTTTACATTTTAGCAACTCCAGTTGTAACAGTCTTTATTCATTGTTTTTTCATTCTTTTTCGTGTGCTTTGAATACCTGCTGTCCAGTTTGCTGATGAGAAACTAATAAATTTCATCTTCTTACTACTTTTTCTAGATTTATTTTTTAAGAAGCGTTTTTTTCAATGCGTAATTGCTCTTTGAAGACTGATTAAAATCAGTGATGTTGGAACTGCTGATATTTACTGTTATGAATAGTTTTGGAACTTTTAGTTCACGACCTTATACTCAGCTAAAACTCATGATCGTTGGTGTTCAAGGCATTGGCAAAACCTCTTTGCTGCAGCAGATTCGTCTGGAGGGTACGGTAGGGAAAAGAGGACTTTCAGCAGATGTCTGTTTTTGTTTTTACTTGTAGTTTTTACTATTTGTCAACTTCTACGATTATTTTCTGCAACTAGAAGGGTAATTTGGTAATGATAATTATAATAATAGCAACAGTACCTTGTGTGTAACTATAGAGTTGGTCTCAGAGGATGGGCCATACTTCAACAGCCCCAGATCGAACTTCAAAAGGTGTCAACATGTCTACTGTTGGAGTTGATATTGCGGAATGGACATTTGAACCGAAAAAAACGAAAGGTTTAAAAAGTTTTTTGAGACAATTTGAGGATTATTCTGATCTTATACGTTTTCTCTTAGGTGAAACTTCGCATGGCGCTATTACTTTTCGGACTTGGGACTTCGGGGGTCAACGTGAATACTACGCTACTCACCAGTATTTCCTCTCGCGCCGTTCACTTTACCTCGTTGTTTGGCGTGTTACGGATGGTGAAGCTGCAATATCTGATGTACACCAATGGCTTATTAACATTCAGGTAAAGGTTATCGTTCAGATTATGTAAACAAATCATTAATAACGCCATTGTAATAGTTTAAAACAACTTCTTCTTTACATGAGCCAATTTTCAAGGCTCGCGCTCCGAATTCTCCCGTCATTGTAGTGGGGACACATGTTGATCAGGTCCTTGCTAACGTGGCTCGTTTCCCCACTAACTATCTCTCTTCTCTTGACAGTCTCATACGCGGTGAGTGGATTAACGGTTGCTAGCAGTATTGGTATAGTTCTTACACTGCCTTGGTAGAGATAACTTTTAAATTTCTTTTTTTCTACATTGACTCTTACTTTATTCATGGAAGTGTCTAACCCTACCTTCTCTTTCCAGACCGTTTTGTTATGGCTGCAGATGCGGATAAAAAGGGTTTGCCGAAAGTTGTCGAATGTATTTTCGTCTCTTCAAAAACTAAGTACAATATTCGCGCATTATGCAATCTGTTATACAGAACCGCATTTGATATTCGAACAGTCGGTGGTAAGGAAAGACTGTTAGAACAGAAGGTGCCAGCGTCTTATTTGGCTTTTGAAAAGGTAAAAAAACGTAATTTAACAAAAGTTAAGCGTCATTTCTTAGCTGAGCTTCATAAATTGTTGAAGATTGTGGTTGGGTTGAGTGACGAGAAGAGATTAGCTAATGTAGAACCTGTTATGAAAGGTAACGAGTTTCGAGCAATCGTGCAAGAAAGAATGCGTAAAAGTTATGGACGAGCTTTTCGGGACGAAGTTGAATTTAATCACGCTTGTACTTTTTTACATGAAAATGGCAAGTATATTCAAAAACGCTGCTTTTTTCTGTACTTTAATCTCCTGTTTAATGGTTTCAGTCAACTTCTGATTGTCAGAATTTTCAGGTGTTTTGCTTCACTATGAGGATGCCACCTTACGTGAATTATATTTTTTAAATCCACAGTGGTTGTGCGATATACTAGCTCACGTTATCACTATTCGCGAAATCAATCCTTTTGCTCGTAATGGTTTGATGAAAATAGATGATTTGCAAATATTGTTCAAATCTCTCAGACTAGGAAAGTCAGCTGTGAACATAAAGTAAATCAGTCGTTTAAAATCACACTTGACTCTTCATTAATACACGAGCCTTTCGCAGTTTACGGATACACATGCTCTTATTGGTTTAGGTCACATATTGTTTCTTTGCTTCATAAGTTTGAAGTTGCTCTCACATGGCAGTCGAGAAGTCTTTTGATACCCTCTTTACTTCCGGACGAATATCAACTAAGAGGAGGTTACCCGGGTTCTCGTGTCGTGGTACGTTAATTATTAATTTCATGCTAAAAAACAAATTCTTTTTATACTTTTACACGTAATTCTTTGAGAATGGAAGAAGTGACTGATAAAAATTATTAAACGTATTGAAATTTGTTAGTATACTGCTTGTTTCTCTCTGGAATTTTGTGTATATGAAGTTTTTTTTATAGAGACTGCTGTTGTTTAAGAAGTTCAGCAGGCAAAAAACATTAATTAGTTGCAGAGAAAAAACAAAACTTGTATTCATTAGGTATCTTACTTTTTCAGTTAACAGCGAAAGTGAATGGTTGGGAACTAGGTAGACATCCAGACAAATATGTATCTGCGATTCCGCCTTGTGGAGTTTTGAGAGTGAAATATCAGAAGGAACAGTATGTTGGCCAAAATAGTGTTGAGAGCCAAATCGATGTTATTAAAAACGACTCAAAAAATGCTGTGTTCTGCCGGGATTCCTCAAAAAAAGTTGCTAGTACAAGTAGTCAAGACGGTGACAATGAGAATCATGAAATTACTTTGTCTAAAATTGAGAAGGTTATTTTTGTCATAATTTTAAAAGGAAACTCGTTATCAATTGATTATTTTTGACTTGAACAGTTCCAATTTTTTGTATTAATTAAACTTGACATATATTGGTTATTTAACTTAACAGTGTATTAGTTTCGTTACAGTTTTCAGGTATTTTTTACCTTCTGTCTTCAGATCTGTAGTTTCTATTAATTTTTTCAGGAGACGTTACGTCGAATATATGCCATGGCTTATATACCATCTGGGTTTTGGTCAAGACTCATGGCTAGGATGCTTAGCGACGATCGCTTGACAGCTTGCATAGAACGTTTATTTTTCTTTTGTGAAGCAACAGAAAGTGATGTAGCTGATGAGGTTAAAAATGTATTGAACAAAGAGTTTCGGCCGGACTGGCTATTGTGGCAGACGGGTTTTGAGGTATTATATTTGTCATACACATTGCCAAAGTTTTTTGGATAAAATAAGGAACTGCAAGATCAAGATATCATTAGCGTTCTTTTGTTTCTTTTGTTTATCAACTTCTAATTTGATTTTTTAGGTAATTATCAACGAACACTCGCTGTTTATGTTACGGCAATATTTGCCTCTTGCTGAGGCGAGGGACGTTTTATATGAATTTGTTGATTGGTGGACTAGGGGTGAAGATTTCAAGTGGCGACCTACCAACCTTCAGAATTCTGCTTTCGTTGAGATAACAATTCCGTCTTACGAGTTCGTTTCGTTAACTTTCTTATATGATTATTTTATAGTAAAATGCATCATTTTTCTTTATTTCGTGTCCTGGTTTAATGCTTTTTAGTTTAACTGTTACTGCGAGAGGTCAAAACTACTGCCTTCAAACAGATCACTCTTATAAAACGCGACTCTTAGCGCTTGTTGTGGATATCATTGACACATTTCTTGAGGACTGGTTCGTTTTTCTTTAGTTTTAGGTCCTTTTAAGGGTTATTCGAGAACTGATGGAAAACCTTATCTTGGCTCTCAGATGTTCTCTGTGTGCTAAAAAGCATATTTGTTTTATTTGCAGAAGATCCTATTTTAGTAGTTCGCTTTTTTCTCATTACTAGTTCAAGAAAATATGAAAATTCATTGTTTAGGTATCCATCTCTGGGAACTCGTTTCATGCACACCTCCGAAGGTCATTTGTTAATAAATCGTTTGGTTCCATGTCCAGATTGCATTAACGCTTCGAGTTGTCGAAAGATGTCGTTGAACGGTAATATTGGTAAAAAGGGTCTTGAGAGGTAAGCTGTTCAAAAGGTCATAACTTACGAGTTTCTTTTCTTTCTCAGAATCAGTTGTCCTCGCAGGTTCAAGATCACTTCAAGTATTCCGCCTCTTGATTTATTGTTTGAAAGGCTAAATGTTAAGAAATGGGTTTTTGCTTGGACATTAACCCAATTAGTCTGAAAAATAGACATTTCATTTTCTTTTGCAACATTTAGCATGCGTTCACGAACAATATCGGATTTTTGCGAAGTCACTGCTGCTCGGTTCCCAATTTACGCTTTTACTATTGAAGAGTGCATTCTCAGCGCTCATGAGAACGCGAATCTACAGTGTCCCGTCCACCAGAAACTGAGCCTTAGTTTATTCGCTCCTGATACCGTTTTTCTAGATATTAAAAATGATTTTTTTATTCCTCCTGAAAGCGTTAAGCGAAATAAATTGATCGGTCGTGGCGCTTTCGGGTTCGTATTCAAAGCAACAATTTGTCAGAAGGTTTTGACTTTTATTCGCTGTTTATCTATTTATTTTTTTAATCTTATTACTTCATCATCGGCGATTGTTCGTCATGTCTTTTAAAGTGGAGTTTTTTGAGGATCGAAGCGTGGAGGATGCTGCTTTGAAAATGCTGGAACCTGTAGAACCAGGAATTGGTGCAAGATCGTCATCTATAGCAGCTTTTAAGGTTTTGGTCGAATAATGTTCAGCTTTTAAAATAGCATTTTGGAAGTTTTGCATAGTTTTTTAGGATTTGAATAGCTGAAACCTACCACTTCTTTCAAATAAACACAACTTTAAAACTTATGCATGATTTCTTCACTTGCTAAATGTTTAGCTGTTCGCTTCTATTTATTTGAGAAGACGTTCTGAATTTTAGGGATCAGGGCAACGATAAAAACTATTATATTGAAGTCCAATTTGGTTTCTTCCAGTAACCTCATTTTCAGGCAGCAGAAACAAAATGGGAGCGCAGCCCTCTGCAAAGTGCTTGTTATGCTTACATTACCTGTCGACAAGAGCTTAGTGTTCTTTCTTCTCTGCGCCATCCGCATATCACAGCACTTTTAGGTGTTTGTATTCGCCCTTTAGCTTTGATAGTTGAGCTGGCTCCATTAGGAGCCTTAAGCCACCTGCTGAGTAATTATCGCAGGAGTGGTGCCAGGCTTCACCTTAGTGTTATTCAGGACACAGCCAATCAGGTTAGTAGACTTGGTTGTTTGCTTATAGAAAATTGGTTTTTATTTTGTTAAACTTTTTAGGTAGCAAGAGCTTTGGAGTATTTGCACGAACATCATATCATTTACCGAGATTTGAAGTGCGAGAATGTGTTAAGCTGGAGATTTCCACCTCCGTTTAGTGCACTAACAGAAGTCATTGTCAAACTGGGAGATTATGGAATATCTAGAAGTTCGTTTCCGTCAGGAGATGCAAAAGGCTTTGGAGGCACTGAAGGTTTTATGGCGCCAGAAATTATGCGTTATAACGGGGAGCAAGAATATACAGAAAAGGTTTTTTCAGAGTTTATTGAGTAGCTAGAGAATATTTCTGGAAGTAATTTTACTCTTCATCCTTCAGGTGGACTGTTTCTCATTCGCAATGTTTTTGTACGAGTTGATCAGTTTAAAGCTGCCCTTTGACGGACACGAACAGTTAAAGGACTATGTTCTAGAAGGTGGTAGACCGCAGCTGACTCCATCGGTAACGTTTTAATCTACTATCCAATTCTTTTTTTGCAGGTAATCATTATCAAAAATTAGCTGTTTTAACAATTTTTGCATAAAGATTTCAACTCGTAATCTTTTTGCGCTCGTTTTTGCCTACTTCATTGAATTCACGACTAATATTGCAGGAATTGTTGTATCCTTGCAATGTCTTAGACATGATGGTTGTTTGCTGGGCTGCAAAACCGTCTGACCGCCCCTCCGCTTCTCAGATTGTTTCAATGACTACCGCTCCAGAGTTTACACATCTTTTGGATGCAATTGCTTTGAACGATCCAAACTCATTTATTACATCTACTGTAGCTTTATCAAGTTTGTTAATATACCTCTTTAAAACCAGGAAAAAAATTTTTTTTAAATTTGTGTTTTAGTTTCTAAATTTTGCTTTTTAGTTGCCGACGAAAGTGAGGGCACGTCGATTACAGATGATAATTTAGAAAATGAAGTATGGTTAAGCAGGTCAGATGGTACTGTTACAGTACTGGGTTGCAATCAGTACGGTTGGCTTGATTCTAAGGTCTGCAACATAGAATATCTTTCTAATTGTTTTTTTGAAAGATTTAGTATAACATTTCTACTTTTTGGAAAATTTAGCGGACAAGTTAACCAGTTTTTTTGTGAGTAGA
>UXUI01007194.1:45108-57188 GCA_900576705.1 Enterobius vermicularis | reverse complement strand
CCCCCCCCCCCTCAAGCTATACATCGGAGTGTACCGCACCCAGCGCAATCGACCACGCTCCCACAACTTACAACCGTTTCCTAACTTGGATGTGATAAGGTCCCCGATGCGATGTCTCACCTTACATCTGCCTAAACTAAACCCACACCATTTTAAGGCACAATCTATGCTAGAGTCGCCAATAAAGAGTAGTTCGACGGAAAGTTATTGCTCAAGAGAAAATTACAACGCAAGTGCTCGTTTCAGTCAAGGCAAGACTTGACTTTAAATATCTTATAACGATAAAATAAGTTAGTTCAATGTTTTACTTCAGTGTAATCCAATGTACAAAAACAGCTTGTCGTTGCAACTCAAACGAGCGCAATTAAAAAGAAAATATTATGGATAAAGACAAGATGTACTGGCGACAGAAAAAACAAAAAATATGGATCGCATATGAAAATACATTCTAGAAAGAAACGGTAAATTAGACCAATATCAAAGAAAATGAAAAGTTAGACGGATTGCGCGCAGCTAAAAAAGTTTTAGCATATTACGCATTTTCAAAAATTAAAAAGTAAAGCTTCACAAGAATATGTTAAGAAGACTCTCGCACTGCCTCAGAATCGCTTGGAGAAGTCATAGCACCTTGTTTGCACTTTCTCAACGAAAGGATCTCCTTTTCATACTGCTTAATTTCCTCTTCTAAATAACTTAATTCCGTAACGAGCTAAAATAAGACTACGTTACTTAAAGAAACTGTAGCTGAACGGTCAAAAAGTTTGCAGCAGAACCTAACTGCACAATTTCCAATGTTATCAGAACACCTCAAAGTTTAATCCAATTGCCCCAGGAAGAGCGCATATCTTGATTAAAAACCATAGCAACTTTAACCTCTTCTCGAAAACTTTTCTCCATCCAGAGATCATGCTCACTGACTAGAGCTTGTCGGAAGGACTCTGGTGCGTCTTCTACTTCAATGCCGTACGTAATTACTGTCTGCGATCCCTTATTCGCCTGTTTCTGAAGAGTACTAATTTAGAAATGAAAGATGACAATAGAAAACCCCAAGAGCTTATTTCTTCCAGAAATAATCAATGGTATCTCTGCTACATCTATTACTATATGGTGCAAATGGCTGCATCTAGCGACGAAACATAAGAAGTCACTTCTTCAAAAACCACTTTTGCGCAAACGCTCCGTTGCTATGCCAAGCACACCCTTACCGGCCTTAAACCACACTGCACAAAGTTAGTGTCACATTGGAGTTAGCCACAAACAACTGCTATTTTAACTACGTTCTACAAACGAAAAAATTAAAACATTTGTTACAGTAGCTTGTATAATCGGCACCGACAATCAGAAAATCTTCAATATTAGTGAACAAATATAGTATTTAATAAAAGATGACTTAAACTACCTGATCCCCTTTCAGAACTTAAAATTCACAAGGACAAGAAAAACTATCTTCAAAAAGATATCCAGTGAGGATGAAGAAACATATCCCCACCTGAGTTTTATCTTTTTTCCACCTTCTGTGGGCATACTCTATAAGATCGTTAATATCTTTCTCTTCATCTTCAATTTCTTCCAGAAGGAGATCTAACTTTCGTTGCAGCTGAAATGCTCATACTGTAACAAACCGCACCCGATAGTTCTCAAATAAAAACACCACATATTTTAGGAAAAATAATATCAAGTCCTTAGTACCTCTGAATGTAGGATCTGTGCTTCTTCCACCCAATATTCACTGAGAATAGCATCAAATATTTCCTCAGTCAGTTCTGTCCCAACACCAATATCTGCCTTACTCGGCTTCTCATCCTCAATTTTTTTAGACTTGACACCCAAACCCTCCTGTAACAAAAAAGAAAAATTGAGACAATCATCTTATATCGACCCGACGTTTCCAGGCACTCAACACCTTCCATATTTGTTACCTAAACTTAATCGTATAAAACTTGCACAAAAAAAATTCTTCTAAAAGAAAACCTCCTTAGAAGATAGAAAAATAGTACTAACCTTGGTTTCATGTAGAGTTTCTTTTTCTAGCCTACCACTCTTTTCCGATTTCTTTTCCAAAATACTCTTACTAAGATTTTGAATTTGACGAAGAACTCGAACACCAGACATGGTGATCATTAAATATTGCAGCTGCAAGTGTTACGCGAGTACCAGGCAAACAGGATAGGCATTACGTACTTGTTTGAAGTTCTAAACCATTAGAAAAACCACCTCCAGTTCCATTACGCGCAACAAAAGAACCATACGAAACAAAGTTCAGAATCAAAGCATATATCGTAATGTCAATCACGTTTAAATTACATAGGTGATTTAATGTACTCAATAATTGTAGAGTACCCTCCAATAACGACGCTTACAATGTCTCCGTCGATTAAGAGCACACTCTGACACAGGAAGCTGTATCTAGTAAGCGAAGGAAAAGAAAAGAAAACATTCATCAATATTTTAACAAATTTGTGAGAGGGCCTGCATAACGAGCCATGGTTCGCAAAGTACTTGGTAGCTTTACCTAACAGAGTCAACCATTTCTATAAAACAACTCCGACGTTATTTCTTTAATTTCATGTTTTCCACTGAGTGGCTTTCCGTTAACGTGTCGCATGGCCAAAGAAGGAAAATAGGTTTCCGAGATGCTTGGCCAAGTCCCGCTCAAAACGTAAGAACTTTCCAGTTCAGCAGTCCCAAACTCAATCCATAACTGAAAATAGCCAAAAACCTCCAGAATGCTTCGTTAAGACTTATAATTTCTTGACTTTCAAATATTTTAAAACATCCGATGTGCCACTCCAACCATCCTATCTAATTAATTTTAGGAAAAGGTAAATTATTTTTTCAAAACCAACTGTTAACATTAAAAACATTCAATAAGAAAGCGATTTCAACGTTAAAATTCTGCCGCCTCTAAAACCACCCTCTACGAACATTGAATACCAACCAGAAGCGTCCACCAGACCAAGATGCTCATGACGCAGAAAATAATAACCAAATTAGTACAAAAATAAGTAGCAAGCACAAATCCACTGCCTCCAAGTGTCGTACACTCCTTTTGAATGCCCCATTATGAGGGAAGCCAGAAAACAGAGCTCGCACTTAGCTAAAAAAAATCTGACCGGGTTTCACGGAGCAGTCCGGGAAGTTTCAAAAATTTGAAGTTTAAGGCAGACAGCCAATGCTTTCAAGTCTCCAATTACTCCTGACTGAAGTTCTGCACCTCGTTACAATAACAAGACAAATATAAAACCGACAAAATAAAAGAACCAAAAACGAAAAACAATAACAGGCCACACTTAAGAACACCAAAATATTTTATCAACATAGATCACGCGCCTGCGCATTTACAAGTGCAAAAATATCCTCTTCCGACTCGCTCCACGACGATTCAACTTGCAAATTTGGCGCCAAGAGATATTTATGCATTTGAACAGAGCACTTGGCGAAGCTCCAACCTGTCTGTTTCCTTTTTTTAGCTAAAGACACCTGAAGGATGAGTTGCTGGAAACTCTCAACTGCGGTAACTTCTCTACAGCAACTGCGGTGAGTTCTGTACCAAAAGTATATATAAAACGGGCATGTTAAAAAGTAATTACCTTTCTTTGTTCATATATTACAGTACCTTTGTTAGTAGCCATCTTAATTTTCTTTTACTTTTGCGGCCTGGTAATGGAGAATTGCAATGGCCAAGTATCTTCCAAGAAGTGATAGAAGGAAGGTTGGAGCAGTTGACCTTAGAGGACGCTCAAAAAAAATAATGTTTTTTCGGTGATCTGTGGAGTGTAGAAATCTCAAACCTGGATAAAATGTAACTGCTAGTCACAGCTAAAGCCGATAGTTACTTAGATGCCAGGATTAAATAACCGAATGCTTTGGAAGACAGTGAGTCAGATCCAGATTAAAAAAAATTGGATATACGCAACGCAAAAAAATTTTAGCGTGCTAAACAATCTGAAGAAAAAAGAAGATGGAAATAACGGAGCTTTTGCGTTGCTTCAGAACTGCCTGGGAGGGTTGTAATATCTTTTTTTAACTTTCGTAATGGAAGGATTCCCATCTTGTGCGCTTCCCTTCAAACTAACTTAATCCTATGACGAGCTGTAAAAAGTGGTATTGAAAAAAGCTAGTAAAGAGGAGTGAAAGTAGCCGAACAGAACAATCCCACTGTTGGCCCTAATCGCACATTTTTCACTGCTCTTCGGGAAGGTAGTTACTCTAATCGCTCAAGGATAAGCGTATATTTTGGTTTAAAAAAATTATAGCGACTCCAACTCCTTAAAAAATTTCATCTACCAAAAAAATTTTTAAAAAAAAGTTTCATCTAACAATCACTTTTAGGTGACGTTTCCCGATTGACTCTGAAAAGCGTCATTTTAGACATAAAGCATGGAGCTAGGAAGACTAGAAAGTGGAAGAGAATTACTCGCACTTTAGATCATCTCTTTACCATTTATAAGAAAGACAAAAGCGTTTTCGGAAAAAAATCGTATTAATAAAGAATTTAAAATAAGACGGTATGACATTGGTTTTATAAGCAAGTTGCGAAAGTTCATTGTGTCGAAATTTGTATTATGGATTTAAAAACACCAAAATTGTTAGTGACTTGAGTGACAAAGAGGTTACTGTCCTAGAAAGTTACTGTATATGGAGACATCTAGTAGCTAAAATTATTTTGAAAAGAGAGGGTGAAAGTTTTTAATTGAGTTTATTTATTACAGGTCTCGTTCCAAGATTTATTGGAAGGCAGTGAAAACGTAGCAAAAAATTGACATAAACAGGAACTGGCACTGATTGAATCCTTTATGCAGCTACCGACTATCTCTTGAATTCCCTTTGTTTTACAAAGCTAAGCAAAGTGATAATCAAGCAAAGTATGAAATTTTTCGAGTTTCCTTTTGCTGAATTAGGTGGAAACAAGAAATTTTCGGAAGTCGCAGTCTTTAGCTTCTACTCAGAAGACTGAGGAACATATTCGTTTTTAACCCGCAGTATCAACTGGTTATAAAAGAAACTTGGTTTTTGCACGGTTCAAATGATAAAAGAATTAGGCAAATTTACCGCATTTTTAGTCGTTTTTATTCTTCTCACTGTGAAAACACGACCAGTCTTTTGCTCTGAAAGCCAAAAGCGAATTTTCAAGACATCTGAATCGCAGAATTTTCTGAATACTAACATTTAAGAACGAAATTAATTGTTTAAGCTTCAAAACTTTTGCTGCTCAACTGAGGGTGTTGCAGTGCACAAAAGCCTTTTCTACTTGAGCCTTTACTTCATATTTTTCAGTCCAATATATGAACCCGTGGAAAAGATATGACTTTGATTTATTATGTTAATTTAAACTGTTTATTCCTCAAAAACTATTTTTGGCAGCACTCCACACATAAAACATATCGGCATGTTACTGGTGTTTACGGGGACTGTGCACTACTTCAAGGCAAGGCCCGTAATTGCTGAAAGAGAATGGCAGATTTTTGCCTCATTTTGTTTTATATTTGTTCACATTTCTGTATTGGCAGCGCCTCTCTTCGTACTTTTTAGTTAAAGTTTTGAAAACTTTTAAGGGAAGTTAGATTACCGATTTTAAAAGGTCTCTGAAAAACAACTACTTTTGAACTCTCTTTTTACCTGGCTATATTTCTTCCTACGAATATTCTTGCTGCTCTAGTTTGGGGTGAGGAAACTGGTTAAATTGGACAAGTAATGGTTAAATTACGACCCACAGTGGAGATACTGTTCCATAAGAAAGGTAGGAAGATTACTACCGTAGTAGTTCTCCACTTTAGAAAAGTTTCCATTAACCATAACACAAGCGGTCAACAGAAAATTTTACAGTTCACAGTTGAGTCGATAAGTTGAAAACTGGTTTTGAGAAAACTTCAGCCTCAAAGCTGACTGAATAAAGAGTCATAACAGAAGATTTTGTTAAAGCAGAACACGTTAGGACATAAAGAAGATTGACGTGTAAATTCTTTTTCGCTAAAGAATTTCTGCGTTGAATCTTGCAGTAATGAAACCTTTGTACAGTCTAATAGAAACAGTGCTGATTCCGGTGACAGCAAGACGTTCAGATTGCTGTCTGCTCTAACAAAGGAATTTTCTCATCTCCATAAATCGGCAGCAGATGACTAATGGAAACTGCGGGACAGTTGGTCAGCTTATTTTAGCGTTATTTTACATCTGAACACTGTTGTTCACTGTTTAATTTACCGTCTTTAGATAGTTTTCAGTCTAATACTTTTCATATGCTGCCTAACAAATCGTCCTTACTCTCAAAATTTTCTTTGTGTGATTATAATCTCTTTACTGATTAACAAATCAGTTTCTGTTCAGTTATTGCATAACTGTGTTTACAGTGCGTTTACGTATGAACAATAAAGAAATAATTGCATAAAAGTTCCTCAACAAAAGCTAACCAAATTATTCCTGAGATCAGACAGGGTATTTGTTTACGATTTAGCACGCAAATGCGAGTTTAAGTAAGTGCACGCACATTTTGTTACCGCCTCAAATTTAGATACTTTAGTAACTGCAGACGCTGACAGGCTGGATACCGCAAAAAAAATGAATTTGGAACGAAGAAGAAGTATAAAGACGTTGGTTTGTTTGTTACAAAATATGGAGGGAAGAAGTATTACGGTCGAATTACGAAATCTAACTACTGTTACAGGTATGTTCAACCTTCATTCGCGAAGTGTGGTCAGAATCTTTTGTTTGGCGAGAACATTAAGAAGTTTTTGTTGATCACATGGGAGAAAAAAATTTAGTTCGAATTCTAAGTGAGCCAGTTTGTAGAAGAAACCAGCTGACCTTGCACCATGTTTTTTAAGGAACTGATCGCTGTGACCGGAACTAAAAATTGGTCCTTGGTTTCTTTTGAATATTCAGGCAGCAAAAATTGGAAGCATTTTTCAAAGGGCATAGCATTTGTTCTGTGGATTGTTTTAACTGACACAATCGGAAGAAATGAAAAACCAAATGAAAATTTGCAGACTTTTTACAAATGAGCCCTAATTTCCAGGAGAACTTCAGAGTTGTGATGGTTTTATGAACATTGAATTGGCTAAAGCGACAGTAAAGAGAGTAAGAGAGCGAGGTGCACGTGGAAGAACCTACTGCGAAGTCTTCTACATCGCCAGTCGCCAAATAAGGCTGATTCATTTTGAAAATCACTTCGACGTGATAGGTGCACTCCAAACAGCAATCAAGAAGAACCGTAATTTTGGACTGAAGTCTAGTAGAGGAAGTAACTGCCATGGACAGGTGTTGAGCTAATATTCTACTCGTATTCTACAGCTCATTCTTCATTATTGTACATAAATGACAATCTGTGACGTATATAAAACGGGAAATAATTAGAAAGTTCAGTTTTAAAAAAGCGTATTATACGGGCGTAAATGACAATTGGCAATGACCTTAAAGTATTTTGCATGTGCTGTACGCGCAAAACATTTCTTAGTTCATAAATAAACGCAGTGAAATGTACTGTTTACCCAAAGATAAAGACAAAAGTTTGCAAATAGCTGGAATAACCATCTGCAGGAAGTCGCAATAGCAGGCTAAAAGCGAATTGACTCACCATTTAAGCATGGTTCCTCAACAGGTACTTTCAAAGCTTTGACTTTTTCAAGCAGCCGAGATGGTTTTCGAGAAACAGTTCAGGCGTTTCTTGATAGATTTATAACATTCTATTCTGAGGAGGGAACCATCACCGCACGAACCAAAGTTCTTCTAGGTTCCCGTTAGTAACCACTGTAATGATGAATATTCTTGACTTAAGCTGATGCTGCATATTACCCTTAGCAAGAAGAAAAAATCATTTACTAGTAAGCTTACCATAACGGAAAGACAAAACCTTTGATGGGACGAAAGTATCCTGAGGTTGCAGCGGAAAAGTTCCAAGAACTGTTTCCCTTCTGCAAATGCGCTTTCCTGATAGTGCCGTCCCTTTAGTGTCATAAACGAACATCTAATAAACCTTTTAGTCCCCTGCTTACTTCAGTGAACATGGCCTATCCAGAAATCAAACTTGTTCAATAATTAGTGACGTAAATAGCGCACTACGGTCTTTCACAGCGAAGTCCTCATTCGTTCTTCAATTCTCCGTACGCAGTTGAACATTCAAACGTTTTCCGCCCTCCCCTATCTAAAGTAACCTTGCGAATAACAAATGCCTAATGATTCGGAACTGAGGAGGAGCAAGAGCTACAGATGGAAGATACCAAGGAAAAAAGACAGCGGGTTTGACCTATTTTTGTTTAGATATCTAATCCGTAAGAAGTTTGCTGCCGTAATTTGCTCTCTTGCTCCCAGAAGTTGTCCCCGTTCAATAAACTAAGAGGAATTTGTCTTTCTTCTTTCTTTGAAAAGAAAAAAACCTTCCTCTTGCTAATGCATAATGCGCATTAATATGCTGACTTTTCAAATACAGCTGCTACCGTTTAATAACAGGTGGGTCACATGTAAATCCTCTTTGTATTCTTGTTCCAAACGTAAGTAGAAATTACTTCCAAACTTCACTTCACATACACTGCTGCAGATTGCAGATTTATCACCATTATTTTTTAGAAACTTCATAAAGATAACACAGAAAAACTAACAGTCAACCAGACCACTCTTGACAAAGTCAAGCATGCAGTCAATACCCGCAAAGACATTTTCGATAAGATGTGAACAAGCTGAAACAGGTAGCTTCTTAAAAATTTAAAATAAACTAGATAGACGAAATAAGATCTCCAGCGAAACTTTATCAAAGATTCAGTTTACTGTACTTCCTTCTCGAATCTTTTTTGCCTCTTAAAAACACCAAAAAACCTTTAAAATTCGCCTAGCCAGCTAGTCCGTCGCTTTATTCTTACTTTTAATTCTTGAATTTCTTACCCATTGTCTTTTAACAAGGTTTATTCTGAATCTTTGCCCTTTTGGAATTTATTGACATATTTTAGCACGAAACCACTTGAAGCTAGTCATAACCATACGAAAAGAAGCTTCATCCACACAAAACGGTAAACTCAGTAGCAAACCTAATGGCGTAAAAAAAGTAAAACTCTTACTGATATTTCTGAAACAAAAAATAAGGGAAAGAGGATGAAGGACGACTGGAAAAAAGAGCTCATCATTTGCTGGGGCTCCCAAAACAACGCAAGAACCACTGAAAATCATTTCCCAAAAGGCTTGCTCGCACTGCCACCAAACAATGTGCCACTAGCAGTAGAATTTAATGTATTACCGAATGCAAATGGAGGAACCGACGACGTTGCTGTGGAACTTGTTGTCTTTGTGGCACCTTAAAAAATTATAACGTTTACGAACTACAGTAGTGCACATGTAGTTAAGCTGAAAAGAATCCTCATCGGCTTAAACTGCTCTTTAATTATATCCTTTCGTCAGAAAATCTTACTAAAGTATTAAGTGTGAACTTATTGTAAATTGATATATTTGCTAAGCTAATACGTTTCTTTGTTCAATAGAGATAAATTTCACCAAAAAGAGGCGCAGATGACGTTGCAGTTGCACTAAACGGCTTAAACAGCGAACTAGAAGTCGTAGGCGTATTAAAGGAAAAGGGAGTTGGACCCAAAGGTTTAGAACCAAATAATGAGCCCGTAGTACCAAAGGCTGATGAACCACCTCCTAAAATATAAAATTTAATTTGAGATCGTAAATACAAAGTGGTTCAAGATGACAAATAATGAAAAAAAAGTCAATTAATTATCAAATGACTTGTGAAGAGAATGAACAAACAATTTAGAACCACAAGCGAAGTTTAAAATGTCATTTAGGCTGACCAAGGGGATTAGCTGCTGGCGTTGCCACTCTCGCTAATTCACCTATTTTCATCATAGTGACCTGAGAAGGAAAAGCATCTGCTCCTAAATCGCTTCCTGAAATAGAAAACAGTTCAAAATGAATTATTTTCTTAATCTTCTTGACGATTTAAGAGATGAATCAGAAAAAATACCGATAAATTGCCCTACTCCTTTTTAAAAGCACTCTTACTCGAAAAATGAGAACTGTTGGAAAGCTTTTCAAATCCCATCCTTTTCGCAAATGGATTAGGTGCAAATGGCTGAGTTGCTTTACGTATTTCAAGATAAGTTTCCTTGGCTTCCTGAAAATATTTAAATTGCGTAAAAATTACTCAAAGAAGCAGAATAAAAAATTACAAAAAACAAGTGATTTCCGAGGTTTCACTTCGAAAGACTAATGGCCATAAATGGCTGCTTGTTAGAAATACAATTTGAACTTCTTGACAGGATTCTAAGAAATTTACACTTTTTTAGGCCTGAAGTTGAAAGTAAGGTGGCATAAGAAAGGAAAAACACTGATGTATGAGAAATTTCAATTCTCTTCTCAACCAAACAATCATCATCAGCAGAACTAGCGTCATTCTTGCCACTGGATTTGTGTTGTCAAAGAAAAAAAAAAAAGTTGAAATGGGAAAGTTGCGAAAGATAGTTAATTACTTTTTTGTAAATAAGCTCCCACTTACCCTTTCCATACCTCAACAGCACACCTGACAAGTGCTAAGCAAGATAATTTTACCTGAACTTGCTGATTAATTTCATAAACTTCTGAAGCAACAGATTTGAAGATCTGATCAAAGCACTCCAAAAATTTGGTCAGGTCTTCTTTTGACACTTGAGGTTTCTAAAGTTACATATAAATTTTTTAAGCAGTAAGTTACTATTTGAGATTGTTACAAAGAAGAAGTTCAACCAACATCCTGTTCTCCCTTCCGTTGGGAAATTACGCTTTCAATTTGTTGTAACTTTCCATCAAGATCCATCAGATTCGTCTCGTAGTCACAACAAGCCCCTTGCAAGTATTCCATGGCCACATTTTGACCGTAATGAGGATTCTTTCCAGCTTCTTTCTGCTTACGTGCGAGCTGTTCCCCGGCGTAAACATCGCGTTCACCCTTTTTCAAAAGAACTGTAAATTCACAGATGACCAGGACTACTACTCAGGAATGAGAAGTTTTAGTAAAATGCTGAGCGCAAGAGTATTAGGTATTGTTAAGATAGCCAGGATCCTTAAGTGACCTAACCAAATTAGTTATGATACCAATTACGAGAAACAAAACAAACCATTCACTTTTTTCACAGCACGTCTTAGCTCGCTACAGTATTGTACTTGAAGTCTCTTGACAACATCCAGCTTTTCGTCTATGTGAATACATGCATCGCTACTGTCCATTGCAAATTCGTCTGCTTTTTCTTTGTTTGTTCTTATTTGTTCCCTGAGATATATCAGTTGAAAAAGCAGTATTACAGTATTTTCAACTTGAAGGTTTCAACGGAAAACAAACTTTAATTGCGTTACTAGGTCCATAACCTGCTTCGGGACTTCACCTTCCATAGGATTCCCGGATGCGGCGAGACCGGTCACTCCAACAGAATTACCAGTAGCAGACCCGGCAACAGAAGTGCCGCCGAGTGAAAAGTTTCCTGTTCCACCAAGACCTAATGAACCGACTGTGCTTGTCGAAGTTATACCCGTAGATGGTTGGGAAAAAAGACCTGTTCCAGTAGTTGAAACTGAAGTGACTGAAGCTGAAAAAAATATTTTGAAGACTAAGAGTTCCGAAAAAACACTATATTCAAAAGCACTTTCTTGGTTCGTGCCAGTCACCTCTAAAATATGACATTAGTTCAACAAAGTATCCACCATAAAGGAAAGTGAATAGTCAAGGAACATAATCTTCTGTAACAATGGTCAGCCCTATGTGGCCTTCAAACAAACCTCCCAAGCGAAAATTGGGAACCAAGTCCAAAAGTCGGAAGAAAACAACAAAAAAAAAGTGAAAAACCGTCAATAAATTGTCAATAAATTACAAACTGATATCAAAAAATTCAACTGCCTACCGCTAGAAGTCGTACTGCCAAATAAACCTAAAGACGGCGCAGTGGCTGTCAATGTCGAAGGGGTAAAAAAACCTCCAGTAGTGCCTAAAACGCTTTAAAAACTTTTATACGTAAAATGTGATTCATTGGAACACTTTATCCCGAGAAGTTTCAGGTTGAAGTAAGAAAATTATCTGAAAAAAATCTAAGAAAACTCATTCCATTTATTAACCTGCAGTAGTC
>UXUI01007194.1:23482-42096 GCA_900576705.1 Enterobius vermicularis | reverse complement strand
AAAAAAAAAAAAAAAAAAAAAAAAAAAAAAAGTTAGATAAAACAGAGACAGCAAAGAAAGAATGACAAGGTAAGTGTTAAAGTTGAACTCCCGCGGTACGAACACTGAACGAACACTAATGACATCAAACTGTGCGCTTTGCAGCCGTATTGACGGGAACGATATTTTCTGGTCCCTGGAATCTTTCCTTACCTGATTCTTTTTGTTTCGCTGCTCTCAGCTGCTGTACTTCGAGTTCTGTCCCTGTTGATTCAATTTTTTCGATGACCTTATGCAGCAGACGAAGCATTCCTGTGTCTGTGTTGTATGGTTATAGACGTCGTGTAGCTGTCAGTAACAAATGAATTAACAAATTTTCGTTTACCGCTTCTTATTTAGGAGAACATCCTAGGACATCAACGGCGCTTTGCTGGAAATGGTTGAGCGTATGGGGTTTTAAAACATATACGTTGAGCATGACCATTTAAAACGGGAGTTTAACGAAAATTTCAGAAGAATTTGGACACGGGGTAGTCCAAGTAGGCATTTGCCTCGGACGCATGCTGGCTAGATTTTGACGGACTTGATATTACCTTTTATAAGGCTGCTTATTGTAGGGGTTAGGAGCGTCTGATGCTGACTTCGGTTTTTCCCACTAAATATCATATAGGTTCAACCATTTAGGTATCTTGCTAATAACCGGTAGGGGGATGTACAGAAGAAAAGCCAAATAACAGCAGTATTGGAAAGAAAGAGAAGCTGCAGTTATTTGAATTACTGGAAGTCAAAAGTAGGGTTTTTGAGTTATATTTAAGAGGTAAATTCTGTAGGCTGTGTAAGAGTTTAAGGCATGGAGAATGGAAATAAAAATAATATTTAAACAAAGGTTGTTAAATTGTTAAGCAAGTTATAAGAAGGTTTTGCTTCCGACTCTTGTTCGTCATATCCCATCAGTTTGGGTGCTCTTTTTTGTTGACTGCACTCCCTGGCACTTCCGTTTGTGGCTATAATTTTACGAGCTAAAAGCTGAATTCGTCGTAAGTCACATCTAACTTGTTTCAGTCTAATAGAACTTTTTTAATATTTTGTAAAACACTTTGAGCTCACATGGAGATGTTGGTGTCTTACGTAACAACTTGTAGCTCGACAACTCGGTTTTCGTCGAATCGTTACTCATGAAACAGTCCAAAATGGGGAAACTTCAAATTTCAGTCTTCTCGTTTCTTGTCGTAATATTGTTATTACGGTTCTTCTTGCGTGATTTATCAGGCACTTCCTTTGAGGAAATGAGACTTTCTTGCGTCTTTTAGCTGCATTCTGGTTTCCCTAAACGTTGAAAGGACATTGGGTGCAGTGACCAGATGCTGTTTCTTTTCATAGTCGTACGCTGCAGTGCTGCAGTGTGCAGTGTGCATAAGCCTTTCTGCAAGTTCTGCTATGGTAGAGAAATTGTATACTTTTTTGTACGTTTCTGTAAAAAAACTGCCTCTGCTAAGAATTAATCTTTATGTAAAACACAAAATAATGTGGGTTTAAGAGATGTTTTATTGTCTAATGGTGGCAAATCGGATTGAATTAAAAGGCAATGATCAGTTTGCGTGTAATTTAAATACCGCGATGGTTTGGCTGTACCAGAACAAGTGAAAACTGGAAAATTCTGGTAAATCTTTTGCTAGAGGAATTTCAAAACAGAAAACTTTCGAACTGCTTTGAACTTTAATTCACGAAGGTTGTGGTTCTTTGCAAAATTTTTGGGCAGTAGTAATTTGCTTGTGCTTTTTCTGCATTCACTTCTGCTTTTGAAAATGTCAGTCTTGGGTTTTTCCTTACCATTTTGCTGCTTCTTTATTGCTTGACATTACTTAATAACTTTTGCTTAGAGAGGAAGACTAATGTGCATTTTTTCTTTTGCTTTTAAACTTTCCAGACCTTAAGCTATTTTGTTCTGAACCAATTTATGTTTTTATAATTCTTCTCCATCAAGTACTGTCAGTTAAATTTGTTATAATTCTTGAAGTTAGAGGTTTAAAAAATCATGGCTTAAAGCAACTTTCCACGATAAGACGTTGAAAATGTAGACAGGCTTGGACAAAAATTTTGTAAGATTGCAATTTTAACTGTAAAAAGACTTGAGATGCCAGAAATTTATTTTGTGCCGCTGGCTGTGTGACCTTTGTGCCTTATAGGGGAATGCGGAAACTGATTTGTAAAAGTCATGTTCATTTTATACTTTTAAAAATGCAACCAATGAAACAATGACTGCAGAGCATTTATTTCTGGTATATTAGACCGAAAGATAACGGCATTTGAAAAGCAGGAGCTCATTGCAAATTGTTCATTAGTAAACATGGCTGAAGGAATATATATAAAAAAAAGTTTCAACGGAAGAATAGTGTGGAATCAGGATCTTTTTTAGCTCTGGTTTTTTTACGGGAAAGACTTTTTCCTAAGTTTAGATGACGGAGAAACATTGTCAGGACGCGGAAGAGAACTACATTTTTTTTACTGAAGAAGGTTTTCTGTAACATTTTTAAAATCTTTTAATCGTTGAAAGAACACTTCTATAAGGAAAGATGTGAAATTCTGGACTTGGGTATGTAACCAAAAAATTAATTTTTTTCCCTGCTTCATTTAGCAGAAAATTACGAAATACTTTCTATGGTTTAACACGATTTAGTAGTTAAACAGGTGAAGAGGTCGACTATTTAAGTTTGAAAACTTGTCAGCAATATTTTGAAGTTATTACGAAGGAAAGAAGTTTCGGAAATATAATGTGGTTTCTTATTAGGAAGAAATGAGATTGGAGTTATTGGTATTCCTGCAGAGTAAGATTACTGTTTTATCACTGCTCATGAAACAAAAGTACGAGGATTCAGTGACTGTCGCAACTGCCGGCAAGCTCTTTTAATCATGGAATTGATCGCAACTCCCCTACAAGATTCCTATGGAAGCCCTTTCTTCTACCTTTGATTCACTGCATGCAATTGTAGTTACCAACGTTTGCAGCATTAACTTGAGGACTGTATGTAGCTTCGGGTGTGTACTAGGTGGTGACGTTGTTGGATTCCCTATCTTATTTAATAATTCTTTATTAATTTGAAATCCGACTAAGCGAACAGTGGAGATGAGACGATACAGGTACGTATATAAAAGTCACTGAGCACGTGCCCACTAACGTATTCAGTATTGCCGTACCCAGTTTAAATTTTAAATGAAAAGGAACACTGGTCAGACAGACCCTTAGTGACCCTTAAGAGAATAATAAAGAATTACGACAACAACTATTAACAAAAAACTTCAAACAAATTAAAAAACAAAGGAACTATAAAGAATCCAACTAAAATCAAACAAACTAAAAGGCTTAAAAGCTGCACAAGCGCATGCAAAAGACGAATCACAGAGACGAGAGAACTTATCGAGGGACAACCACGAGCTTTAAATATTGCTCTGATTGAACTGGCTCATTATATCCACCTTGTTCTTTTATACGCCTCTCCGGCAACAATCTAGTAACACGACTACTAAGAGCATCTTCTCCGGGTTATGTTCAGTCCCTTTACCTCTTCCAACCTTGAATCCATTTCGCCCGTTGCCGCGACAGTAGTGTAGTAAAAGACCGGGTGTCGTAATGTGCGATAATAACTGCGACCCCAAGTAATTATAACTTTATCGTATATAACCGGAATAGCTTATATCTAATCAGGGAACTGCAAAATCAAATTGGAAATTTGAGTATTATTTGATTTATTAGAAGTTTGCCGATTGTTTCAGCTGGTATCAAAAATTGGAAAAAATTTAAGGGAATGATACAGAGTTTATTTGTGTTCTTCAATTGACAGCTTTTCCTCGACATTTGTGAGAAGTCTCAAATTTATTCTTTGTTATTAGGCAAATTTTTTTTTGCTGACAGAGTTTGTAACTTGTAGTTTTCGCATCAAATAAAAGTTCACGATTAGCTCAATGGCTTCAAAAGATATTAAACAGACATATTACAGAATTATTCTTAGTAATGTCTATTAACGGTGCTGCTAATATTCAACTTCAACTATCATGGGAGAAGGTACCAAAGGTGTGATTCTTACACTGGATACAGGAAGTCATAACATAAACGGTGACGAATTCACTTGTCATTGCTCTTGTAGGGTTCCAGTTTTAATTTATTTTGTCAACTTGCAGACAAAAACTTGCCATTTTTTTGTCCATAAGACAGGCGACAAAACATTGTCATTTTTTTTTGTAGTCTTCATTTTCCAATAAAAATTGCCATTTGACATAATTTGCTAGGAAATTTCTATCACCATTACTTCACGGTAATACTTTTGTTAATATTAGTTTTTTGCTTCCAAAGTTCTCGTTCTTAGGATTTCACCAAAAACTGCGATCGTAATGCGGAAAGATGAATAAATTTTCACGTGCAGTTTTGTTATTCCGGCAGGATTGATACTGCATTTTGATAATATACATCACCGACAGCTCAGCTGTACATGCCTGACAGCTCTAGTTCCATCGTATGTTTTGGGAACGGCTGTAGAACTCTATACAATTTCTTCTTACCTTTGCAGTTTGCTGTCTGATTTGTCTCAGTTTCCTAATTTTTTTCCTGCTGAAATACCGTTCGTGTATCAATTCTTTTAGATGATATCAGTTTTTGCTTTTGGTCGCTTGCTGGTTTAAATTTTAAGATGACAGACTTTAAAAAATTTGTTTAATGAAGCATTGCCTGTATGGTTCTCGCCTATGAAATGTCCTGTATTAAATTTGGGTTACTGACTGAAGGATATGCCTTTCTTTTTTTTTTTTTTCAAAAACCACTTCTTATGGTACGATTGTTTTTACTGGCTTCTTACTTGGTATAATTCGACGATGATCCGTCGATACTTCATCTAGTGAACAAACATTGTCTTCTTTTTTTAAGATTGAGCATTATTCCAAAGTTTATTACAATTTCTTTCTTAATTTTACGAGAACAAAAAGTTGTGGAGCAAACTGAGACATGAAGTCTTTGATTAATTTTATCTCTCTACCTTTCAAACGTTATATTATTGCTTTTTTACATTGTTTTGTTTTTGTATAAGCTAGTTTTAAGGAAAAAACCATAAGCAAGAATTTTTTCAACTACCGGTTGCCCGTAGTCAGTTAAATCTGTTGGTTGGTTTTTTTTTTTTTTTGCTTTTTTCTGGTATATTTGAGATGAGTTGCATTATAAGCATTTTCTTCTTTTTTGATTTTTGATTGCAAATATTGACCTATGTAATAGAGCACTTGAAGAAAGAAAATTATTAGATTTTTGCAACGATTGTATTTTACATGCGAATTTGCTTATAAAACAGATATTGGTTTCTTTTAAGAACGAATATCACCTTAGCATCGGCAGCACTGACGACGCTTTTACTCTTTTTGTTTCAACAGAAAAAAAGGATTGAAATTGTCAAAGGGTGCAGATTTTCCGCTTGATTTGGAGAATTAAGCTGAAATACGTGAAGTGGCATCTTGATTATGTGGTATCAGCGTTTCTTTTTTTTTGTGGTTCCATTTTTGTCTTTAGATAATGTTTAAGTAAAAGGTTAGGTAAAACAGTGTTCTGTTGTTTTGCTAAATCTGCTTCTTATGTCAACTGTTAAGACGACACAAAAAAACTCACAGTTGCTAAAAGTCGTAAATCTGAATACTGGTGCCTGTATCATAAGTATACTGCTCAATTATGTAAACTTATAATCGCCTTTTAATTACCTCAAATAATACTTGTCCTTAGTCTATCAGCATTATAACCGAACTGTAAAATTAACACTTAAAGCAAGTTGTCAAATGTTTTGCGACCAGACTGAATGAACAGCTGGCAATTGCGGGTTTTAATAAGCCTGAATTTTTAATCAGATATACCATATGATAGAGTTAAATATTTGGTAGTGAAAATAGATGTTCTTCTGATGTCATCTTTTTCTCTTCTGATTACTGCTTATCAGCTGTTTTGATAGGTTTGTAAGAGAAATGAAAAAATTATTTTTCATGTAAATGTTTATATATTTATTGTATTCGCTAACCTTTCTTTTTTTTTCAGTTTACCTCCTTTGAGTAATTGTTGAGCATTGGTTCAGAATTGTTTTTTAATAACAAAAAAACCACGGATATTTAGCAGTCTCAGGTTGTATATAAGGAGCAAAAATTTTTTTAGTATTACAGTAAAATTGGTACAATATATTTTTTGTCATTGTCAGGAGAGCCTTGACAAAAACAAAAAATAAAAAGAAAAAAGCTAATTTTAGCATTTGTATAACCTTTGGTAATTATTAAGCGAGGAACAGAAAAAAAATTTCCTTGTTTTTCCGTTCACCTCTTTCAGCAGTTAACGCTAGAAAGAGAGAAGTTTTAATGAAGTCAAAAAAAGCTGGAAAAAAAGAGGCAAGTTTTAATGCATAGATTTTATATTGCTGAGTATGTCAAAGATTGCTTTCACGGTTCGGTTGGGTACCTCATCTGTTTCGTTAGTCTATAAGAAGAAGAAGAAGACGGCGACGACGACGACGGAAAAACGACTTATATTTTTAATAAATTATCATCATAATTGAATTTTTACTCTTCTAACTGTGTCATTTCATTGGCCGACACTGCCACATTGGTAGAAAAAATCTTTTAAATTTTATATGCTGTTAAAGGATTTGGAACAAATACCATTACAGCATTTATTGGGTATGACGACAATAAGGTTAAATTTTAGCGTTCTCTGTTTGGTTGTATCGTTGTTGTTGGTTGACTGCAGAAAACATTTCAGAATTGTTGAAACCTTAACCTTTTGCTTTTTTACCTTAGTTCTAAGATTTCACCATCTCACTTAGTTGTTATGTTTCAGTATAGATGAGTTCACGCTTTTTTTCTTTTCCAACGACTGTTTAATGTTTTCCGTATTATTTAACAGTTTTTAAATCTATAATCGTCGAAAGATTAAACTAATCGATCATTTAGTTTTGATCAATGATGTATATTTTATATGCTTGGACCTGGTATTAATCATCACTGTTTCTAAATTTGTTTTATTCTATTTGATAGATGAAATATTTGGTATTTTATTCAGTTATTGTTTATATGAAGTTATATTTTAGTCGTTGTATGCCTGTTTATATGTACATAGATAGGATACTTGATATTTTGTTGAAGTGTTGAAACTTCAACAACAAAACTTCTTTCTTCCTTTATCAACGTCCATAGATCGTAATTGTACGGCAAAAAAGTCGGGTGAACATTTGTTTATAGATTCGCTACCTATGGTTTAATTTTACTGTTATATTCCTGATGACTTTTTTTTGCGCTTTTTTCTTTTATTTGTAAAATAAAGCTCTCAATTTCTGCCAGGTCAATGAAAATTGTTTTGACTGTTTATTTATAGTTTATTCTAGTCATTTGATATAATCAGGTAGAGAAAAAAACCCAAAAATTAATTAAGATTAGCTCTTGCATTTAGGTTTACTCTGTTTTTTTTTTCCTCGATGGATCTATGATGGACCCAATATTGTTGGGTTATTAATGTATGATTTTGATGAATATTCTAAGCGGATTTATTCTTTATTGTTTGTTTCAACAAGTTATAATATGATAGATGTTATATAACAGTCATACATTTAGCATCTTACTTATGAACGAACATTTGAACTTACTAAGGGCAGAATATTTACGCTTACAAAAAGATTATGCAGATTTGAAAAGAGATTACGATATATTGGTGGCTGCTTCACAAGATTCCAATGAAACTGCTGTAAATCCATCCGTTTCTTTTGTGCAGAAACTGATGACAATGGTGTCACAGCTGTTTGACAAGGATTTATATAGGTTAGCTGTCAAGCCTTCGACGTATTTGGTAATTATGGTTTATTTTAGTATATAATGGTTATGTCCGTATTCTGATAGCTAATTTTAGTCATACTGTTACTGCCTCCCTATTGTGTTGAGCTTAAGACAACGATTTATTCAGCTCTTATGGTTAACAAACTATATTGTTGTCAGTCACATTATTGAAACTCAAGTGACTACATTAGTTGTATAGAGAAAGCTGACCAGTAAGCTTAATTTTTGTCGCTGAAATTTTGTTCGTTCAATCTGGGCAGAAAATTCTGGTCCAGTTTGCTCACCGCAGTGTAGGCATTCTTATAAACATTTTACATTGGTCGCTGCCTAAGCTCTTTTATATCATCTTATATGATAGTACAGAAAGATTTGAGCTAGGAGTTCTGGAGAATATTAACAAAATCTTTCGTAGTTTTAAACTTTGGTTTCAACTAGTCGCGACTCTTGGTTAGAGTCGCGTTAGATTTGAAGGCCTTCTGTTGCTCGACATCGGGACAACTAATTTTTTAATGATGAAGCAGCTGTTTTCTCAAGTAGTTTACATTTAGTTGCAGTAAACATAATTTTTCAGTGATATAACCGTTCACTGTAACGGCCATCAACTACGTGCTCACAGGTTTGTAATTGCCTCTCGAACTAATTATTGGAACGACTTGTCAGTGCTTGATCGTATCGACTTTAACGGTTCGTAAACGAAGAGCTTTTGCTGACATCCTTTTTGTTATTTTATTGGTCTCGTCGGTTATTACTGTTATCAGGATTTTTTTTAAAAATATGAGTTTTCATTTACTTATAGATTTGACATATAATGTTGCTTATATTGTTATTAAATGGATGTATACGGATCAGTTGGAGGGCCATTTGGGCGACTCGTTATTAATTGAGGTTCTGTCTGCAGCTAATAAGTACGAGTTGCAGGAACTTCAAGAAAGGTTGTTATTCGACGTGATTCAATTTTTTTACACATGTAACCACTGGAGTTTTCGTTATGTTAGATAATATTAGAGTGGGATTTTTTGGCAGATTATCGTAACGCTTTACTTACTGAAACTGAAAAGAATTTAGTATCAATTTGTTTGATATCGAGTGTTGAAGCGCAGCCGCATCCTGGCTTCTGCTTTTTCATAACACTTATAAACCTTTTACAGATGTGAATTGATTTTGATTGGCCGCTTGGATGTTTCTAACTGCGTTCGGCTGTATGAAATTGGTGAGGAAAAAAATCTAGAAAGGCTTAAAAATGCCTGTTGCCAACTTTTCTCAGCCCGATGGAATGATTTCACCCCTGATCTTTTCACCGATATGTCTGCAGCGCTCCTCTATCGAATTCTTAGAAGGTAACATAATTTTTCTAGTTATTTTAATTCAATTATTTTGTTCTTCAAGCTGTCGCAAACCATGCGTTATAAATAGAATATGATCATTATTAGTTCTGTGAATGAGTTGGTTATTGGGGCCTAGAACTTTATTTACTTTTTAATTTATTAATTTTTGCTATCTGTCAGTTTTTTCTGATATTATTAGACACTAGAGTTACAGCCTTCTTGTTTCATTTTCTCAGTATTTTTTTGATCAGTATTTATGATTAACATGGAGAACTTATTGCAACTTGTTTCTTAACTTTTTAGCTACTGCAAGTTTTTATTGCATTCGATTATTCGTATTCGGAGAGGCGATGTGCTTTTCTTGTTTTTTGTCGACTTTTCCGAAACAGTAGGCTTTTGCTCTTCTCGGATAAAGATTTTTAATTTCTTCTTGACAGATGGTAAATTGCTGGTTTTTCCTATCAAGTCTGTGTATTTACTGTTATACCGCTTTGTTACTTTATCTTTTTAGTCTGGGGAGTTATGTAATCAGTACGACGACAAAGATTTTTTGCCTTTGGATATTGCTTTTGCTGTCAATGATTTTGAAATTGCCTCATCTCTCGTATCTCATGGCGCCGACCTTGATATTATTGACAAAAATGGAAAAACTTTTCTAGTCAAAGCTGTTGAAAAAGGCAGATTATTTCCTTTATCTGAAAATAATCCTTACCTTAATAATTATGCGCTTTGTTTTAACTTCTTAGTTTTGCTTTTCTGTTGAATTGGGTGGGACTCAGCTCTCATGAAGGATATTATGGCATAGCTTTCAACTTTCAATATTTGACACTGAATTTGATGAACTTTTTGGTTTTTTGTATCAAGGAAATTAAAACCTTTATCCCTAAAAATTACGAGGACTGAGTAAATTTAAAAAAGCCGTTAGGCTGGATTTCTTGCCTTTATTATTTTATTGATGTAAAAAATTACTTTTATCTTCCTTTTATGATTAAATTGTTCCGAATGTTTGGTAACGGGCAAATTTCTTTGGCATCTTATTACTTCCATAAGCGAGTTGCTGTTTAAAAAATTTCCTCTTTTTTTTCTAAATAAGAAGGTATGTGATAGTCCTTTTTTTGGTTTTTTTTGCGTACGCTTTTTCCATACTTAGTGTAAAATAGGTTTTTTCAAGTTTACTTTTACTTCTTCGGAAGTGTTTCAGAACTGATTATGCTTGTTCGTTTTGTTTGTTTTGTTCTGCTGAAATTGTTGTGCCGTCAATTCAAATCATAATTTTTAGGGCGCCTGAACTGCTGTGATTTCATAGTTTCAAAAGGTGGTCGAACTGACTTCCAGCTCCCCAATACTGGCGAAAATCTTTTGCATGTTTTGGCAAAGACAAAATGCTCTGATGAAACAGTATCCTGGTTTAGTGATAGGATCTCCGTTTTTGATGTCAATGGTTTGGACAAACATTCCAGGTTTTAATCATTCTTCAATACTGAAGCTCTGAAACAGTTTAGCGGAAAACATGCTTGGCTTACATGTTGGGTAATTGCGTGTACCCTTTCAAGCTCTTTCTTGCCACAGTTTTTAGCAAAAACTTGTTTTTTTTTTTTTTTTGGCATGCGTCGTTTTTAACCTGTGGTTTATAAAAATTAGTACTTACGTACATTGTCATTACACTTGAAAAAGTAATGTCAAAAAGAAAGGGAATTGAAACCAAACCCTTTCGAGCACTGTTTTAATGTATTCCTGACCCTTATCTTACTTTTATTTAGTTGTCCACTACTTACTGCAGTTGAGGCTGGCAATCAGAAAGTTATTGACTTTTTGCTTTCTGTCTCATTCGTTAATCCAAATTTGATTGATGCATCTGGACGTACCCCTCTTTCAGTTGCTTTATTCGAAAAGAGAGATTATACTCTAGCTGGCAACCTTGTGGACTGTGGCAGCATTGTTGATTCTGAGTATAATGGTAAAGCCACTATGCTTCTTTTTTTATTGCTGAAAAGTTTTCTAGTTTTTGACTGTTCCTTTAAATGAATATTGGATTGAGATAGGTCTTTTGTTTATTTTAATCTTAGAAAATCTGCTGTTGAAATTCTTTTGTTGTCTTTAGGAGAGTCACTTATTCATCGTGCTGTTAAAGAAGGTGATCTTGGTGCATTACAATTCTTGTGTAGAAAGAATGCTGAAATTAACTCTCCAAATCGTGAGGTAAGCGCTTTTTGTTAAAAGATTCTTTTAAAGTCACTAAATTTCTTGTGTAGGGTATGTTCGCGCTTCATCTTGCTGCGCATCAAGATGTTTTTAATGAAGAAATGTTTCGCCTTTTGCTGAAATATGGTGCTGATTTATCATTAACTTTGGATAAAGATGGCTCTACAATCTTTCATTACGCTGTAGATTGCGAGAATGGTGAAAAAATATTGGAAATTATTTTAGAAACAAGGAACGATGGAAGTAAGTGTAATTTGCTTGTTGTTTTAAAACTTTTTTTCAGTCAAATATGACTCAGGTTTCTAAAAATTATATTACAAGTATTACTTTGATGTTTCCAGAGTTGCCATTGTCGGTAAAAGATAAAAGTAATCGAAGCGCGTTTGCTAAGGCTGTGCTCCAGAACAACTTTGCTTGTGCTAAGATTTTAATCAAGGCAGGAGCTGATATTAATGAAACCGATGGCAAAAAAACTTTGTTTCTACTATCACTTCTGAGTGGTAACGACAAGGCTGCCGTTTTTTTGTTGGATAATGGGGCAGATGCAAGTGTACGGTAAGGGTTAGAAAACTGAAAAGTAGCGTTAGATCTTTGAAATCAGCGACTTCCAGGACTGTCGATGGCAAATCTTGTTTGCATGTAGCTGTGGAATTAGACCTCTTAGGTGCGGTTCGCAGTTTGTGCAAAAGTGGAGCGGACTTGAATGCTAAAGACCCTGTTACTGCTGTGCCACCATTATGGACGGCTCTTGAAAACGGTATTTTGTCAAGTATAAAAGAAGTTTGCGTTTCAAAAGACATATTTTTTCCGCTTTTTCTGAATAGCAGAATTAAAAGTTGTATGTCAGTAAAACTGATCTAGGGTCCTACGATGTAGCTTATGTGCTCGTGGAACATGGTTGCGATCTAGAAGTTTTGATTGATGATAAAGAAGAATTTTGCTCAGAAACTATGCTTTACAAAGCAATTAATAACGAGATGAGTGATGCAGCCAATTTTTTGATAGAAAAGTCGGTTACTTTTGGAATTGAAAGTTAGAAATTATAAACAAAAAAGAAAAGAAAAATTTTGATCGACCACGGTTAATTTAACTCGAGAGTTTTTGGAAAAAGAATGACATGTGGTATTTCTCCTTCTTTACATATTCAAGTGAATTGGAATGTATTGAGTCAGAGCTTTTGAAGTGGGTGCGACGTTAATTCATTGCGGAAATTTCGTAAGCAGGATACACAGGATTCACGTACTTCTTTACACATCTGTTTGGAAAAAGGTCTTGAAGAAGTTGCTATCGCATTGATTAAAAATGGTGCCGAAATTGGAAGTCAAGTTAGTACTTAATATGAGTTGGGTAGTTCTCAATATATATATTTTTTTGAAATTGACGACATATTTTGCAGAATTCTCGGCACTGTCTTTATATTATTTGGATTATTTTGAGCACAGGTATTATAGGAGCTTTTTAGTATTAAAAACTTTATTTATTTTACAACTGTAATGTTATTTTAGGATTCTGATGGGAGAACACCAGCCCATATTGCTGTACAAAAAAGATACGACGAGGTGTTAAAAATGATACTGAATAAAAATGATATTTCATTTTTGTTTCTACGAGACCGATACGGTGCTACACCTCTCGTAACTGCAATGCAGGTAAAAAATAATGCTGCCGCCGAAGCGATTGTTAGTGCAGCTCCATGTGCAATTATGCAGGTAAAATTAAAGCACTAAATTTTAATTAGATCTTTGTTTTCAAAAATTTGTTGTGGTTTATCAATAGTAGTTTTTGACCAGTTTTTTTCAACTTCTACTGTCACAGAAGAGAAGGTGAAACTACTGACCAAGTCTTCACGGTTACTGAAACTTTTAAGCTCTTATTGTAGTATGGAGTGTAAAATTTAGTTCAACGGCAACGGTGAAAATTTGCTGCACAATATGGTCAAAGCTGTGGACTTTGAAAGCGTTTTGTTCTTATTAGCACTGCATTTTAATGTCAATGTACCCACACAAAATGCATCTCGTTTAACACCGTTACACATGTGTGCGGAAAATGGCAATGAAATCATTATGCGTAACTTGGTTGGCATTTCTGGATTTTTTAATTCTCTTAGTATCTTTAAATCTGTTATTATTGATCTGCGTTTCTCAGAAACTCAAGTTGCCTGCCGTAATTCAGTTAGATAACGAATTCGAAGTTGTAGATTTTAGCAGGAGCAGATGTGAATGCGACATCAGCGAAAGGTTTTACACCTCTCCATATTGCAGCTTACCATAATCGGAGGGAACTTTGTTATATACTGTTAGAGAATGGTGCGTCGGCCAAATTGGTAGATCAAAATGGCAATACCGGTAAAGATGAGTTTTTAATTACAACTTTCAACTGTATACTTAGCTGTTAACTAAAAATACCAAGATGTGCTCTAAATCATTTACCACCGTAGTCCATGTGTTCCTCATTTGTTTCTTCGTTCAAATTCTTTTTTGTTAATATTCCTTCTTATATTATCTCGAAACCAAGAGATACGGAGTATCTGAAAAAAAATTTGTTGAATTTTTATCGTGTGAGTAGACTGTCAGGATGATATTATTTTCTTTTATTTGATTGCGCTAGTTATTTCTTTGTTTCAGTAATAATTTTTAGCCTTAAAGAGTTAAAATTCGATCACAGCTTTCTGCCGAACATGCATTAAATCACTGTAACTGAAAAGCTGCGAATGAGGCAAGACTTGGTGGGAAAACTTCAGAGTATAGTACTTAGAGAAACTGTAAAGTGTATTGTAACAATGTTATTAAGTTTAAAAAGATATTTTCTTCAAAGTTTTGTATCACAAAAGTCTCCACACCTTTTATGGATTCTTTATGATCTATACAAAGCAATAAATTATTTGTTTCTGAATGCAACAGTGTGGTGAGGAAGAACTATTCAATTTTGCAGCACTGCATTCAGCTACGTTGAAAGGGAGTACGGAGGCTGTGAAATTGTTGATAGAAGAGTCAGATGTTGTTCCTCGTACTGTCAATAAAAAGTCAGCTTTTCTAATTGCTCATACGCTTTAGTCGATGAAAGTTTTATCAGTTTGCTAGGACGAGGTACTGGTTTTATCAAACTTATTTAGACAACAAACTGCGCTTATTCTTGCCGCAAATGAAGCTTCATCGTTCTCCTCTGTGGAAATTTTGAGAGTATTTATGAACGCTGATCCTGATTATCCTGTTGATGCTCAAGATTCAAATGGGAATACATGTAGGCACCTTTAACACTGCTTTTCTTTTGCGTTAAATTTGTATTTTTAAAAATTATCTATTTGCAGTGTTTTTGCTAGCTTATATGAATGGAAATGCGGAACTCTGCAGATCACTTTTACGATACAATATATGTTTTGCCGTAACTAATAATTTTGGTGTCTCTGTATTTAATTTTGAAACTCCAACAAAGCAGTTACTTTTTTCTTTACTTGGTAAGTTTTAGTTTTGGGACGTAGACAGTTGCTTCTTATAAGTTTTTATTTAAATGACGGAGGTTGGAATTCCTAATTTCAGAAGCATTAAAAGCGAGGAAGTGAATGTGATTTTAAAAAGTCAAAAATTTTGAACGGAGTAGTTTCCACTATTTTCTTTTATCAATGTACAATATAATTGTTTGTTTAGATGGCCTGATAAAAGAACCAAGATGGGCAGAAGGTGAAATATGTTCAGAATGTGAGGCGAAATTCTCCTTGACGATAAGAAAACACCATTGTCGGTAAGCGAGGAAGTATTGCGATAGTAAAAAGATTGAAATGTCTGACACAGTTATCAAATCCTATTTCTCCATAACTCGAAATCTATCTGGTCATATAAAATGCCTTCTATGTACAACCTCAAAGGAATACTTCCCCAACAAAGGAACTCACGATTTGTAAGAAGAGCTTTGAAGTAGCGCATGTCTTCCTCGAAGTCTCTCAAAATTCCTCATTCAAAAATATTATTTATGGGAAAGTAGCTTTCTACTTTTTTTGCGGCGTTGAAGTATTTTCAACTTTGTCGCACTGTCATTCGACTTCTCATTACCTGGAATCCTGTGAGATGTGTATGAGTACTACTCACCAGATTTTGATTCAGAGGCAGCCATCGTGAAAGGACAGGCACTCCTTGTTACCTTTGAATATTTCCCTCCTTCTTCACTTTCACTACACACTCAGTCCGCTTTGTTTCCGGTTACAAGGAACCTACTCTAAGATACTTTAATCTCCTGATAACTTATCAGGGCCTTTAAGTTTTGCTGCAGATTTATCTCGTCAATCTAATAATCCCTTCTTCACAATCAGAATTTTAAACGTGGTTCAGTAAAATAAATTAGTGGCAGTGGAAATTGCTGACGTAACATGGTCCAGCATAACACCAAACATGAAAGTTTGCAGTATGTTTTTGTACTTAGCAATAAAAAACATTTTTAAAGGCACTGTGGTCGTTTGGTTTGTGCAAAGTGTTCCGAGCATACGATCCCTATATTGAAATATGATCTCCAAAAAGCAGTTCGAGTGTGCCGAATTTGCTCCGATGTTTTAACAATCGGTATCCAACAGTGGATGTGATTAAGTAAAAGTTTCACCCGTCATTTACTCAGATTGATTTCAATCTGGATGAAGGGGAACAATCTTTGTGGGACTTTTAAACTTAACCCAAAAATTACTCGTGATTTTCTCCGTGAGCGGAGTATTTTGATCAGAATTTTTAATTATTGTCTCGAACGAAAGACAGAGAATTGCCAAGCCACAAGATGCAGCTTTATTCTTTAGGTATTGCTATATCAAATGACTGGACCCACAAAAAAGTTGCACTTTTGTCTAGCACTCTCTCCTTGTCATATTTTTAAAGTTTGAAATGAGAATTTATCTTCGATCTGTTTGTTCACTTATTAACTTGTATAATATCCTGTCTTTTATTCGTACCTTTGGTTCAAATTGTAATTGTTTGCTCCATTTTTATATGTTGGTCTATTGTCGTCCTTGAGTAGTACATTTCTGCTACAACGACAGAAGAAACTTTGCAATGTTTCTACGGAGCTATTGGAATACTGCACTTCAAGTTTTGTTATTTCCCTCTTACGTTGTTATTGTATAATTCCTCCTTGGCACTATTTAACTGTGATATGGCTCTTTTAAAAATCACCATTTCATTTTTATTGTTTTGTGATACCTCTTATTACCTATTTTAAAAAAGTAAAACATTTGTTATATTCCGTCAAGCTCTGAAGAGGTAGTTTTAGTCGTGAAAATTCGACAACTGAAAATGTGCCGATAGGGATGGGTCCATTTACTAAATCGCCTTTAATGCACTTTACGTGTCAGTGTACTGAGGAGACCGTGTTGTATATATAGATTATTATTATGAAATTCCTCACCATATTAAATATGCAAAAAGAAACCATGGGAGAGAATTATTAGAAAATATTAAAAATCCTGTGCATATCAGCTATTTTTTTGAGAAGGGTTTGGTGTTGTGGCCGGCCCTGATCTAACAGAGGAAGTTGAGTTGATGGAACCATCCGCTGAGTGATTCTGACTTCCGCAAAAATACTCGACCCCGTATGTCACTCAGTGTTCACCAGCGCTACTTGAAAATTCAGCTTCGTTTTTTTTCTTGTTGTAAGAACTTGGGAATTAGGGAAAACAAAAAATTTAACTCATTTGTCGAAGTCCAGAAGTAAGGCGGAAGGAACTTGAATTTTCCATATGGACATCATACGGTTACAGTGTTCAAAAGTCACAGCTGAAGCTAGAAAAGAATTAAACAGTAATATAACATTCGTGACCATAATCTAGCCCTGTGAATGTCTTTTCCAGATGTTAAAATTTTTGGTACAGTAGTTCCTGTTCGTTTTAAGCAAGATATTTTTTATTGTGAAACAGTAATTATAGGACAAATGACGGACCTAACTATAAGTTCCGGCGCCTAATTTGCTTAGTGGATATAAAATTGAGTGCAATGGACACTCAAGCAATACCATTAGTCAAAAAGGTTTTGGTTACCTTGGTTTCAACTTCTAAAGCGTGCAAGTTACAAAGGAGAAGTAATGATGTACATGCGGCATGAGAATTCCTTTTGACTTCTGTCAGTTTAAAATTTATGCCGTCTTTCAGATGCCGCATTACAAATTGATTTTTTCTGCGTACTAACCTCACAGCAATGGGGTTCTTCATTTAAAAGTTAGACTTTTTCATTTTTCACTGATAACCAAAAAACTACTTTTTTGAAGTACAGATATATAGGGACCTAACTATTAAAAAGCTTGTTTGCCATACTGCTATATGCTGTAGGTAACTGTGGGGCACCGACCTAATAACGAAATGCGCAAAACTCACGTTTTTAGACCACTTACAGTACTGTTATTTCTGAATCTCAAATAGTACATGACCTCAAATGGACGTATGAAGATCAAACTGTTGCATCAACAACCCATCAGGGTCTTAAAATCATTATTATTTTCAGATTGCCTTTACAAAGAAGCCGACATTAATTTTAGGTTATCTTCTACATCACATCTTTCATTCTCTAATTTCACTTGTTATTTCCTTCCTGTTTAGACATTCGGGTTCAAACGGATGTTATTGAATAATGACCTTCTTTGACTCAACGCATATTTAAGTATGTTTTTCTCTTGTTTTCCACCTTAGCACCATAATTCTAAATCTTCATTTGCAACCAACAGCATTTCAGGTAGCTTTAAAAGAACAATAATAATAATAACAAAAAAAGGAGTGAGCTAATACTATGAAATAATCTGAACATCAAAACGTCACTGATGATATTTACATTTGAATAGTACTTCCAGATTAAATGCCGATTTTACTCGTTTTTTAATAAAAGGTCACCAATCCAAATTCTAACTTTATTACAGTTGCATAGATCACCAATAGAATATCAAAGGAATAATGATTGACGTAATCTCTACAACTGCATTACGGGAAGCTAAAAATGAAGTAATTGAGCATGAAACATTTTGGAAAAATTTCCAAAATTAACCTTGCCCTTATCACGCCAACACGCATGACCTGTACATGCTTGACCTTTGCAGCAAAATCACGATCACTTGCTCGCCATAATCGTAACGGTCCGTCCCAAAAGTGATCGGAAAGAACGTGGTGTTAACTAGGCATTGAAAACGAGTATTTCCAATGCTTTAAGTTTGTTGTTCTTGGGAACTTGCCAAAGTAAATTCCTTGAAGCGTTCGGAGATGTCGGCATTTTGAAAAAGAGAAGTCCAAATGACCGATTGTAACTATTCGCTTTCGTT